>CM026167.1:19478808-19560494 GCA_014825975.1 Bombus haemorrhoidalis
GGGGGGGGGGGGGGGGGGGGGACTCGTACGTACGGCCGTTTACTTTAAAGATGAAAAACGTTTTCTCGATGGCGTTGGCAGTTTAAAGTGCGCGAATCGCGATCCATCGTAGCTAAATCGTCTTGAAACGCAATATCTCGCTGGTTGTTCGCAAGACGTACGGCCTTGCGGATCAAGCGACACGTATTGCGCGCGTGGCCGCGCGTGGCCGCGCGTTAACGTCTTCAACGGGCACACCTGCGCTCGTAGCGCGTCCTCGAGCCGCGGAAATGCATAACTCTCAATTTGCACGTAGCCGGGAAGCGCGTTCCACCGCTCGATATTACTTCCCTTCCATCGACACACCGGGCCAGAGCCGCTTTAAATGTAAAATGCCGCGTGTACCGTACCATACGCGCAAGCTACGCGCTTCCATGCTCCTTTCCTCCACGATATGCGAGACGCGTCGCGGATTTCCACTGGCCTGATGACGCATCGTAGAAATCTCTTTGATCAAATTTTCGAGGTGCCCGGCTTCCTGTCGATATCCTACTCAAGATCAAGTATGTGAGTGGAGGAATTACATGGCGTTCTTTCTCGCCAGAAGCGATCGAAATTTCTAATCTCTCCTCCGTGTGTTTTACACTGTTCCCGAGTTGGCAAAAGTGTGACAGACCCGAGATACAATAGGCCAGCGAAAAAGTGAGCCAGACGCCCCGTTCCCGACTCCCGATTACGAGTCGCACAGAGGGAATCTCGAGGGCGACGGCTCTTAATGCTCGCAAAGTTCTAGACTTGAAATTTAAGACGTTCGGCTAACAATGATTTTCGGCGGCGCGCAGCGTGCCGGCACGTCGAAACTCTTCGGGACTGAAGTTCCAGAAGCCGGCAAAGCCGCCTTTGTCCCAGTCTTTGTTCCGATCGGAAGCCCCTTCTCCAACAAATGCGAGAACTTTGAGAAATATCTGCGGCAACGACCTGGAAAATTCAATCGTTTCGATCGCGTCAGTTTTCTACAGCGTATCTACATATATACCACGAGTTAACTTCGCCACCCTAGACCGATGAACTCGCGCCGCCGCGACACCAGACATTGTCATTGTCACGCGCGTGTCTTCTCGGCGATGTACGTTCCCGAACAGCATTTCGTTCGCGGTTTCACGCGCTGAATTTCCGAAACGACGTGGCCTGTTTTTCCTCGCCTACGATTAGATTCGACCGACCCTGTTTGTCGCTTGATTACGATTATCCTCGAAGAACAACTTTGAGTAGATCGACGTTTCTTATTAGCACGAGATGTTTCGAACATTAACGTGGTCTCGTCTCGTCTCGTCTCGTCTCGTCTCGGATAATCTGAACAGAAGAGTGCGTTCCCCTTTAATCCTATTATGGATTGCCTTCGATTTAATTCCTGTCGTGTTCAAATCATCGGCTTTCTTAGACGAGCGAATATTCACTCGTAGAAACGGCAATTTCGTTTCAACTTAAACGGTTTTCGATGGAACCGGATACGATTAATAGCGCGGAGCCATTCGCGATTAAGATCAAGCGAACCAGTCAAGCTTAAATTTAACTATCGATCGTAGATAACTATGTCCGTTCCTAGTCGATTCGTTTCTTCGCTCGTGTGTCCTTCCATCGCTGTTTCAGTCTCCGTGACGGGATACCTCCAATGTCTGCACCAATACTTTCGGACGAAAAGCGAAAATACGAAACTACTAATTGAAAAAGAAATCTCCAGATCGCATTTCGATTTGCCGCGGAAAGTTTGAGAATCGAGATTCTTTTGCAAACAGAGTACATAGGGATCATTTTTCTTTGTTTTTTAATATCGATTAGAGCGCCACGGTGTTTCAAAATTATCAAGGCATTGTATTCCATTTGCAAATACCGCGCTTTCGGCCACAGTTTTTATAGATATATAAGAATATAAGAGACTATATCGGCCAATGGTTTGCAAATCGTACCACGTTGTCCTTTATTTCCATAATCCTGTGCAGCGAGCAAGGAGGAAATTCGATAAACTTAAAGAAGATAATTTCTATACGGCGAGAGAACGGTTACATTGGGAAAACTTCGTCGCGTAATTCGTAGGGAAGATGTTCTCGCCTTTCCAGTGGCACGTGACGGTACCCTCGGGTTTTCTCCTTCCGTCATCGACACCGTTCAAAGATGGAACGGGATAAACCGCCGCGTGACACCGCATCGAAATTACGACAACGCGATGATCTCTACTCTATCCTTTTAGAGCAAACACGATGGATATAAGGAATGAAAAACAGGATGGTGCCGGAAAATCAAACATCACGTCGGCAAACGGTCGAAACGACTGCAACGGTCGTTGTTACGAAACCGGAAGGAAAATATCGAGGTGATAAATAACGAGCGACTTACGCCATTTCCTCGACGTGTTATTCGTAAGCACGTTTGTTCGACCAGTCGCGGAGAGACGCGATCGCAAGGAGGCGCGTCAACGGGAGTCGTAAATTCCCGTTACGATTAGAATAATCGACGTCACGAACAGATCGATCCCCGATTATTTCTGTTAATAATAATAATTAATTAATTAATAATATATATATATGTGTGTGTGTGTGTGTGTTTCCAACAACTTTGTACAGAAGAGAGCTACGCTGTTGCGTAAAGTATAAGCGAAGTAGACGAATGATCGACGCGCGAGAACCCGTTGAAGAGACGTTGACTCTTCTCAGATTGGAGAATCAGATTGTAGAGATGCTGACTGATCTATAGGCGGAGATCGATGAACCAGTCCGAGATGTTGACTGTACTAAGATCTGTCGCAGATCCAGCGCAGAGGCGTTGACCGATCATTAGTTGTAGATCCAGTGAAGTCAGGCGACGATGCTGTTGCAAAGGAAAGCTGTTGTTCGATGGTGATCGCCCCACCGCTTGTCGCCAACGGGTGGGATCCCAATTTTTACCTGACGGAGCAAGCAACCGTAAGGAACTTAAACGGTCCAAGTTGTTTTATGCCAATTGACGAACTTAACGGTAGATCAAGAAACCTCGTTTTATGGCCGTCCCTTACGACTATCGCTACTCGCTTAATTATACGTGCACAGCTGATGGACGCCTCGATCGTAGGGAGTCACCGGACGTAACGCATCGTATTATAGACAGTCCAAAGTCTGGCAAAAACTGTGTCGATTACAAGTTTCTATACCGTGGTAGAGGAAATAATTTCACAATTTTCCGCGGAGTCTATTCGAAAACGAGAATTCCGAGTGGAAGCAATACGACAACTCGTGCCAAAGCTCACTTCGATGTTCTCTCGTAGTACCTGTACAGTCACGTGTACAGTCTCGCGTACAAGTGTCGCGTAGTACGTAATACATAAAATTAGTTTAACGTTATACGGAACAAACACGTATCGGGCGTTAAAACTTGTTAGTATTTTTACTGTTGGCCGCATCCGTGAAAGGACTCGGGAAACGATGTTCGTTTTTCAGAGAGATCGGATGCCGCACGAACTGCGATTTATCTCGCTTGAAATTTCCTTCCAGCTTTAATTGGCAGCTCGGCGTGGTCAGCTTTTTTCGACAGTGCGATTATCTTTATCGGCGGAGACGATAATTATTGCAGCGTTTCGACGGCTTAATTAACGCGACGAGAGGGCCGCCGCTAATTTTATTCGCCCTTAATGAATTTTTCGAGTGGACGCGGCAAGCCGAGTAGTGATTAATCTCATTAAGCGAGTCGCCTTGCGCTTTGCCCACCGATCGCCGGGCAATCGTTATCGTCGTATCGCCTCGTCTTAATTAACAGCCCCGTATCGCGTTCGAGATTTCGGTGATTATGTCATCCTGCAAACGCCGCTTCTGCTCCTTTAAAGCGGACGTCCTCGTCTGTCTGTATGCTGTCATCGGCCGCCCCATCGGCATTAATATTTTTCCATTATCGATCACCGAGCCAGAGCCACGGAGGAGAATTGCTGGAAAATATAATCCGCGAGAGTCCAACTTACGTTGATCGTTGATATAACATTAAGTAAATCGATTTTCAATCGCCATTTACTATTTTTCCTACAGCTCTAATTTTTATCGGATCCGATAACGTCAATAATCAACAGCTAACGAAAATTCCACCTCTCTTCCGCCCTATTTTCAAACGATGCTTTAACATTCGGGCTCACTTACAATAACGCGATGCCTCTGAAACCGCGCTTCCGGAAACCGAAATCATTTGTATACATCGAACGCAATTCTCAGCCCGGTTCCAACAAAAACGCCAACGGTTTTACATATTTTCCAACTACACATTCACAGTATAGAAGCATACTCGGCAACGATAGGTAGCATTCCCGTCATCGAGTCTCCGTTCGATAATTGCCGCAGGTGTTGGGACAACACGGTCCTGTTGGACCAAGCCTTAGCCAGCACACCGCCAGCCAGACAGGCCAATAAAGATTTTCCAATCGAGGCGTCTCGATATCTCGCGGCATCTGATTTCCCAGCGTCCCCTCGCCCTGCAGGCGTTTTCCTGTACCAGGAGCGAGGTCTAGCCGTGCCGATGCGATCAGAGACGGAGACGAACGAGTACGATTTCTTTCTGGCGGCCTCCGTCGACGCGTAATTCCGACGCTGCGACACGAGAGGGAAGCTTGCCGCCCGGCCGGCAATATCGACCGAAAACCGAGTAAATACACTCCCCTAGCAGCCAGCCAGCACGGTGCATTGCACCCCTGCGGGACAAGTATTTCAGCCGCGCGCCACTAGACCGAGAAACAAACACGATCGCGTCTACGCCCTTCCGCAAGTGCAGCTTGTCGCGGACGCTCATGTCGGACGCGATGGATCGTGAGACCGCAAATATCCCTTTGTCGAGCTTTATGGTCGCGCTATAATTCTACCAACCCGTTCTGTCCTCCGTCTGAGAATTTCCACCAACACTGCCTCGTCCATTTCAATCGTGTGTTCCACTGTCCCGACGCGACGGCCACGACGAATCGATCCGGTCTTAAATCCGGCCGTTTGTTTCGAGAACTATCGAGAAAGACGATGTTTGGACAAGCAAGGGGAAATTTAAAAAGCAGACAGCGGAGATGAAGCTCAGTCGCGAAATTATGCCCGATGAAAGGTTCACGGAAAGGTTAATCGAGTGCAACATTTGCACGCCAAGCGTTCGCGAGTCTTGTCCAGCTGCCGCGAAACCTTACGGCCGATCGAGCCTTCGTCCGAGCTTCTTCTCTCCAACCTGCGTTTCTGCTCTTAGGAGAGATTACTTCGGATTCGCCGAAGCGAACTCCGCTCGGTCCAACGGCAAGTAGTTTCGGATAGTAGGAAATAAACCGAAGCGAAATGAAATCGTTATCCGAGCCAGATCAGATTATCGGGTAAACCGGAATTACCGGATTAAAAACGGACGAAATGAAAGTTTTCAACAGAGGAATGGCCAATCGAGCCGTCGAGAAAAAAACTCCAAGCCGTCCAACGTTGCCGAAATTCCATTCGTCGACGATGAAATCACGAAATTTTCCGCGTTTCGGCAAATATCGTTTCAACCTAATTATATAATCACACGTTTGCCGCATCTTCGAGATTGTCAGGCGAATAAAGAGATACGCGCTGGAAACTGAAAACGGCGCCGTTCCATTCGCTACGCACTTATAAGCTGCGGCTAGAATTGGATTTTCATTATTGCGATTAAGTAGCGCGAACTGTCGAGCACGGGTAATGAGATTTACGTTACCGGCGCTCAAAGCGGCAATTCAGACGCGGGCCGGATAAAAACGCTACGATTTCTTTAATTGGATTCGCATCGCACGTTATTTGCGATTGACGTATTGTAATGCAGTCTACGAGTTACTCGTTTAATACCGGAAGGCTAGGATTCGGTGGCGAGAGTAATGAAAATTTTAATTAAAAGCCTTCGCGTGCAAGTGCGAATTAATGGTGATATGGCCAGATGAAAAGATGAAAAAGGTTTTTAAGAAACTTTTACCACCGTAACCGTTTACACTCGCATCCATATCGCCGTCCGCTTCGTCGTTAATCAAAATGTAATTGCTTTTACCCAGCGTCCATGTGTCGACCTCAACGTACCAGATACAATTTCGTAGATAGACTGATAACCGTAATTCCTTCATTCCTTTCTTTTCAGTCATTTTCTGTTTGTTTTTGTGTTTTCTCTTCCCTTTCTCTTTTCCTTCTTCGTTCTTTGTACATTTCAATTTGCCAAACTCCTTGCGAGCCAGAGAGTTCGAGCGAACTCGATCGTACAATTTAATCGATAGGATATATTCGATCGTACGTTCTCAATATTTATGGTACGACGACGATCGGAAACTATTTAGCGATGAGATGATAAGAGAAAGCAAGAAAAGGAGAGAGATAGAGAGAGAGAGAGAGAGAGAGAGAGAGAGAGAAAAACGGGAAACACCGTGGCCGGTCGCAACGCAACGTTTGATGTTACGTTGAATGTTGGCGGGATCATTTTACAAGCAGGTTAACAACGTATGGATGCAAACTAGGCTTTGCTTGGCTACTTTGTTTTATGCTCGGTAAACACGCGTGGACGATATGAAAATTTCCGTGGGGCTTTTACGGGAGTGCGCGCGCGGTAGTTTTGTTTACGAGGGAATCGAAATTTTAGAGCGTTGTTCTGGAAATATTAAGTCGCCAAGGGCTTCCGGATTGTTACGATCGCGCGCGTTGTTTCCATGTACGAATGTTTGCACGAGTAAAATCCATTTCATTCCCGAACGAATATATCGCTTTTCCTTAAAAGACGATATCTACGTGCAATACTTTTATTTTCAACGAAGATAAAGCAATTACGATCTGCGATACGAATTGCCACTGTATCTATTGAAATAAATACAGCCATCTGTATTTATTTAAATAAACACGAGTCCTCTCTACGAAACGTCCGTGCAGAGTTTTCGTAGAGTTGCTGTAGCAGGCTGCAGCACTGGTGGAAACGCGTACTCGATCTTCGGTGCAACGCGTGTCAGCCTCGCCCTTTTGTAGTGAAGTCACATCCGTCGTTAAAGGTCTGGGTCCCTCCTCCTCTAAACAGAATACGCGTTCGAAAGTGTGTGTACAATAGCGGTCTACGAGTACGTGACTCCCAGAAAATCGATTCATCACGTCACACTCGTTCCAATCAATTTCCAAATACCCTGCGATACCCTCAAATGGATACAGCACCACGGATTGATAGTCGCATTAAAACGGCCGTCATTTTCATCGAAATAATGAAATAAATATTAGTATCATCGGCCCGCAGTGTTTACAAGATGCAAAATGTTCTTAGCTCGACCGAGTTTCAACCTTGCTGCGAGCCCCCTTTCCTTGAAATGTTTGCCAATAAAAGACCAGAAGGCTGGGAGGAAGGAGGGAGGGAGGAAGACGCGCCTCGGTTATGGACTTTGACGTCGAGGGAACACCAACGAGGGGATATTGCCGCGTCGCAGCAACTACGTCAAACTCGTTCCTGTACGAGACACTTTGACATCCTAATGATATAAGCGAACCAGTCTTCGTTTCTGTAAGCTGACATGTAAAACTGGTAACGCGAGACCGACGTTTCTCGTCAAGTTCTATCCATGCAGGAACAAAAGAAGGCTTTGGCCAGAATGTTGCGAGGATCTGTTCTTTTTTTCTTTTTTCTTCCTAACCCCCCCCCCCGCCGCCGCCGCTCCCCTTTTTCTCCTCTTCAACTCCTTTTATTCCGCGCCGCCTAACAAATTGCTGGCAATATTATTTTTTATATTGTTTCAGTTCCACCGATAGCAGCTCGTCGATCGTTTCCTCTGATCTTTCTTGAAACAGCGGCAGAGGTGTGCGCAGAACGTTCCGTAGGCCAAAGGGGATGTATCGTAGGTGCTCGACGATCGGACAACCGTGTTGTCCCTTATAAATAGACGAAATTACTCCACGAAGAAACTCGTACGTTAGAAGCAGCGAATGAATAATTCGCAACGACCCTCCAAAGGCTCGGTCCTTTGTTCTTTTACGTTCTCTTACGTTCTCTGCAGCTTGGTTTACGACGAGACTCTCTCTACTCGGCAAACTTTCAAACAACAGCCTGATGAGAACGTGTTGCTTCGCGAGGAGGGCGCGCGATTCAGCTTAAAGCGAAACTTGAATTCTTTCTTCGGTTCTTCTTTCCAGCTAAACGCTCGCAACGAGGGTGCATTTATTTCGGTAGCGTCTCGGTCTTTCGTCAAGGGAAAACACAACGGACGTAAGAAACGGCGACAAAGTGTGAACCTTCGAGTACCCCGAAACCTGTCGTTCTCTCTTCTATGTACAATTTCGAGCGTCTTTTATTCTCCGTTCTCTCTGTCTCTCTCTCTCTGTCTCTCTCTCTCTGTCTCTCTCTCTGTCTCTCTCTCTGTCTCTCTCTCTCTGTCTCTCTCTCTGTCTCTCTGTCTCTCTCTCTCTCTCCCTCTCTCTCCCTCTCCCCTCCTCTCCCTCCCCCCTCTCTCTCTCTTGGCGTCGCGTCGATCGGATCAATCCGAAAACGTTTTTGTTCGCGTATCATCGAAACGGTACGATTCGGTCGAGTATGGTCTGGGCCAGTCTCTGGTAATCTCCAAATGGTTCTCTATGGAATTCCACCTGTGTTCCTTTTTTTCTCTTTCGCCGTCCAACGAAGCCTTGGCTTTAAAAATCACGCGGTAGAGAGCCAGTCGACCATCCGGTTCTGTATCGAGACTGCGGAGAATCGAGAAATTGCGCCGACGAAAAACCATCGATTTATCTGTCGGCCATCTTCGTCAGTTCCCCGGCTCTACTGTTATTCCCTGTCGGCCTCTTCTTTTTCTATTCCGTACGTTTCGATGTAGTTTTTGTCCGGAGTTAGACGCGTCACGCATTTGCCACATCGCATCGTATCGCATCGCATCGCGTCGCATCGCGTCGCGTCGCGTCGCGTCACATCGCATCGCATCGCATCGCATCGCATCGCATCGCATCTCGTCGCGTCGCATCGCATCGCATCGCATCCCATCGCATCCCGTCGCATCGCGTCGCGTCGCGTCGCGCTGACGCGTTGCTCTTGACCCGCCATAATTTCGTTTACTTTCAATCTTGCCCGTAACAGAAAAAATAAAAACGTTAAGGACGAAATAACGAGCACGAATAACGCCAGTTCTCGAGAAACGACCCTAGACTCGAATGAGAGACTTTTAGCGAGTAGAGAAGGTCTGCGCCGTAATCCCAGCGATTCCTGAGGAACGGTACAATGGAATCGAGATTCTAACAGTATAATGAGTTGCTACGAGATGGAAGAATAGACGGTTCGTCGATATTTAATATCGCGCTCGACGGCTTCCTCTTCTCTACGCGTCTTCCCAATCGCGAACGGCGAATCGAGAATCTGTCCTTCGTTTGTGATTTGTGTACTTCGGCAATTCTTCTTAATAGCGTCCTCAAAGCGATGTTGAATAATACATAACGCAGTCCAATCGTCGCCATCGAAGCTTCTCGCTATTTCATTCCCAGGCTCTAGACTTCTTATCCAAACACTCGTTAAACTTCCAAACTTTCATCCATAAAGATTTAACGAACGCGCTCTCTAACCAACTGCTGTTGTGATCTTTGACGCGCTACGCTTTCCATCGGGCGCTCGGCTATTTACTACAGTTCGAGAAACCACGAGCAAAAGTCGTACGCGTCACTATGGCGCGCCAGAAGATATTCGTTGCCCGATCTTTCGCATCATTTTCAGTTTTCGCGGAGAACGGCAGTGCCGAACGCCGCTGAAGAACACCGGGTACCGAATCAGCATGTTGATAAACGTCAGATAAATCTAAGCGGCACGGTCACGAAGAGCAGCAGAAATCATCGGCTGGTGCTAAACGAGTTTCTGATGACGGCTTTCGAGCTGCTCTACTAGCGATCGCGGGTTGGAAATTGACGGCTTAGAGGATCTGGTTGGACGAGGAAGCCGTACGGCGCAACGTATCGGCAGCTTGACTGGTGGTCCCCTTTCCGATACGCAACCACGGCAATCTATCAGGCCGGTGTAAACATTCGCTCGCGATAGCAGCCATCCCAGCCGCGTTTCCATCGGAAATAAGATCTTTTTCAATGCGGTCGAACATCTCACCGCGGAACCCGAGCAACCTCTGAGCAACTGATGCATCCACTCGAATGGAAAAATGCCGTCCAAATCGGGGAAACCCATCTGCCGTCGAAATTGATAAACCATCCGCGTTTAAGCAACCAAGAAGATCACGACGCGCAACCGAATAGCATAATTCTCCGATTCGTAGGAACGTTGGCTCCTGATCAACCACGATCCAAAATAACAGCTTAAGTTGTCAAGTTAAAAGTTAAGAGAGCAAGTTGGGTAACAAATAGAAATCACCCAGTTACCACGAGCTTTCGTTTTGTCCGTGTTTTTTGATGTCGCGTTCGAGAACACGAGAATTCGGCATAATCCAACTTTGTCCTTCTAACGGGATCTTCTAACGTCCCGTGCTATATTCGTAACGATGATGCAACACTCGTTCGCTTCGCTTCCTAATTAGCTACGGGATATTTGGAAGGGTTCCAATTGAAATTCGTCTGACACGGTTCCTTTTATTTCTCCTGCTTTGGTGAGGCGGGGGGGGGGGGCGGGCTATCTAACAAGAGGCTATCCGAGAATCGATATTGCTCGGACAAACTTATATCTTCATCCGTTTATTGCGTATACGCGTCTGTGTGTGTGTGTGTGTGTGTGTCTCTGTGTTTGAAGAAGAACACCTGCAAATAACGTTGTTAGTTCAATCATATTGCGGAGGACACATTAGTCAACAGATTGCAGATCCTCGTTGGATGCGCCATTACGCTGCGAATTACAATCGAAACCATGCTACATCAGGTTCCTAACCTTAAAAACATTTCGTTGTTTCTTCGTTGTAAATGTTCCTTCTCACCCATCCTTTCGACAATTACGTTCTTGTCACGATGTTGGTTTCTCGCGATCATTTTGTACCTGTACTTTGCGCCGACGTTTCGTTGACATAGCGGCCTGATTGTTCAGGCCTCTCAGATCTCAGGTCAACTTCAATTCTCCCACTGTCTCCATTTACACCATATAATCTCCATGAGCGACATTTCGATTGGCTGATCAAATTCATGACTGAACTCGGAAGATCCGACCGGATACTTCACTCGAAAGATTTAACCGAAAGTCGTTTAATTTGATTGCCCAATTGAATTAAAAACCAGAAGAGCGGGCTGAGAAATCGAGTCGATGTTATACTCGCTGTCTTTGCGCACAAATTGTTCGAACGTTTCAAAATTTCGATTACTTCGCGGTGATTCCTTTTGCAAGTATGCGGATGTCTCTGCAATGACAGTTGCTTTCCTTAAATACATCGAACGGCCTGCCTCCATGCGGTATCCCGTCAGGGTTGCTTAACCGAAACGTTTCGATCAAATTTTTGTCTGCTGTTCCTTGATTCACTATTCTCCTATGTACTCTCCTATGGTTTCTTCCTATGTACAATGTATACTTTCCCGCAGGAGCCAGGAATCTTGCGAGTTCCTGGAATGGTCCGATCCGAGTGGTTTGAAAACGCTTGTGATATTATGTTCGTCGAGGATTCTTTCTATTTGTTCTGCGACTCCTTGAATGTAGGTACGATAGTGCGGCAATGCAGCTCGGGTCTTGTTCTTGTGATGGGTATCGCGTTTCTGATGGAATTTATCTGCCAGTGTATCCGTTCTGCAGTAAGGCATTCCACGTCGTATTCGGTTCTTTTTATGGATAAGTTTTGTCCGAAATTTTGACAGTTCCGCATGTTAGCGAGTGGATGACAGATTGTTTCTGGGATGTGTGATGGTATCTGTTGGTGCAGGTCGGTTTTCTATAGACTTCGTTGTCGGGTTTAATTGCAAACGAGGATATCGAGGAAAGGTAGCTTTCCGTTTTGTTCGACTTTCATAGTGAATTTGATATTTGCATGTCGTGCGTTTAGTTAGTTATTTAGTTAGTTTAAGAATAGGTATAGTTCGTCACGCGTATGTGGCCAGATAACTATATCATCTGCATATCTGTACTATATTGTGTTGGCCCCTTGCAGGTAGCTCTCTCTCTCTCTCTCTCTCTCTCTCTCTCTCTCTCTCTCTCTCTCTCTCTCTCTCTCTCTCTGAGGGTCTGTGTTTCAAAATGTTCCATCAAGATATTGGCGATGATGGGTGATACAGGCGAGCCTATAGCGGTTCCTGATGTTTGTTCGTAAAATTGATCGTTTACCGAGAAATATGGACTGGCGAGGCAGTGTCCACTAGTTCGGATGGAAAGTGTGGGAGGGATTTCACGATGGCTCGAAGGTATCGAGAATGAGCACTCCTGGGAACAATGACACGATCTGACATCGAAGCTTGCGAGAATATTTCGGATGTGAGAAATTATGGTACCGGCGATGGATCTAAGAGGAGGATCATTCTTGCATGTAAGGGATTTCTGGGTGTAATCCTGTTCTCGATGTACTCCGGCAGAGAGCAATTCTTAATCAGATTTTGTACTTTTGCGGTGGCAGGTCCGTTTTCAGTCATTTGTACGAGCCGTCGTTTAAGAGGCTGGTGCAACGATTATATAGCATTGCATCTGTCAGCTGGTGACACGATTACGTCTACGTTTTCGTTCATCTGTCGAAGGGAATGTAATTCCTGTTCCGTCAAATTGAGCGTATGGCTCTTGTCCCGTCGCAAGTTATTCGCTATATTTCGCCGAATCGTCATTACCTTGTTTCGCAGATAGCGAGTTTACGACGGATGGTTAATGATCACTTCCTTTGACGCTTTTGTATAAGCTTTTGTATACTGTTTAATTATGTCCTCTTACTAGAACCGAGATGGTGTCGTCGTCGATCTGTTGTTTGGCGAGGGGTACCTCTTTGTTTAAGAACTTCGGTGTTGCCGCAGCGTGTGCTGGAGCGTGTTGGACGAATCCATGAATCGAAGCGATCGGAAGAACGAACGAAGGGATTCGCGGCAGGTTCGTTTGCGCGGAAGCTTAACGAAGCATCGGAGGGAGGGAAAGAGAGCGGGGTCGAGTCGATGTCAAGAATAATTAATACACACCGGTAGAAGATGGAAACGGTGCATTATGGAAGGCAGGTTGGAAACTCCGCGAGCATGAAAAGCGGCGATGCGAGCTTCGAACGGAGCAACGAACGGCATTCCGAGGGCGTCGCGTAGAACGGACGAAATGTAACCAGCAGTTTCGTGACGAACCTCCCCATCCTGACAGTTTGAAACCGTGGTATCGCCCATGGGGACTTGCCAAGTTCCACCAACAACTTTGTTCCTCGTGAACCCCACCAGATACATCCGCCGGAATTTCGCACCGGAGTAATGCGCTCGGGACGGATGAAGGCGTCGCGAGTGGGTGCAAATCAAACGATTCCTTCTGCGCTATACGTTTTATTCTTCAGATCTGCGTGATATCGGACTCACCGACCAGCAAGCAACTGCGTGAAACGTTCCCAATCGAGTAACACCTACTCGAACCGCCACTTTTTACACCCATCATCGCCACGTTTTCTAACCATTTGCGGATCTGATCGTCGCGCATAGACATCTTTAAATATACAAACTATTTCTCATATTAAATCGTTCGAAGAATCGCAACGTATCCAAAAGATTATGATCGTTCCGCTGTAGACTTCACCATTTACACTATTTACACTATTTGCGCTATTTGCACTATTTACACTATTTACACTATTTACACTATTTACACTATTTACATTATTTACCCTATTTATCCTATTTACCCTATTTACACTATTTACACTATTTACACTATTTACACTATTTACAATCGAATATTCGTACATTTAACAACCCGGCTTCGGTCGCTCGCGTCGGATATCATCAGCGCCAGCTTTGATCCGTTTCCGTAGCTTTCAGATTTACCGCGTTACCTTCAGCTGTGTGCGCGTCAAAGACGGTTGAAATTATTCAAAGATGAATACGCTGCCTAGACTAGAAGACGTCTCGTACAAGTTTTAATGATTTCCAGCAAGACGTAGCATTTCGAGCGGAAGCATAATACCCCAAAATCTGCTGATTTTCGTTGTTCCTCTGGTTTCGGAGTACCATATTTCCGTTATCGAAATGCTCGTCCTCGTTAAGGCTCGAAAAGCTCGCGTTTCGATTTCTCGAGCCTCGAGCGAAACGCGAACGCAACGACTTTTATCGGCTCGACGTTAAGAACGGTACAAACGGTTGCTTAGATGCTGCGAGAAGAAAGTTAAGTAACGTATCGTTTTCATATCGTTTTATCGATCATCCGCGGAGCGCGAAACTTTCTTTCTCTCTTTCTTTCTCGACAACGGAAAATCTGCTGTAGATAGTGTTGCTTGCAAACACGTAGAATTTGCCAGGCGGAGCTTGCAATTACTAATTCTGCTCGCCTTGTGTCGGGCCAGCCTTCGCGTCGCAACGAAACGTCTCGTTGCCTCTGTTCGTGGCAAATACGACCGCGCGTCCTAGTTTCGCCTACTAACGAAGCGGCTGCGAGAAAAGAAAAAACAGAGGAGAAGAACAAAAAGGAATCGCTTCCGACGCGGGGCTCGACTAACGAATCGTCGAACGCATCCCGACTCGTTCAGAACGAAACGCTCGAAATGGCCCCGCGTAATACCACGAGAATAGAAGGGAATAAAAATATCTTATTACACGAACGCCAAACTATTCCTAGATCCGGTTCCTTTCTACCTTCGCGGTTGTAAAACGCAACTTTTTTACACGCGACTGAGGCAAACTTGCACGCTGCGTTGTACAAATTTCGAGATCGAGCCGACCGCCAGTTCTTCCAAAATGCCTCGTTTACGATCGACCGATGTTGCTCCGAGGTTGTAACCGAGCGGCAATAATAAAAATCTGTTATCCGTCGGTGATACCTCGATAACACTTTCGCCGCCAAGTGGTCGAAGAAAAGAGATCTCCTTTTCTCGTTCGATCGATCCTCTGGAATCCGGTAGATCGTGGACACGACGAGCCAGAGAGGGAAATGGTGGCGTCTAAGTATCGAAGTAAAGCGAGTAAGCAAACGGAAAGGAAGATCGTTTTCGTGGGGAAACAACCAGTGAAAGTAACAGAGAACGCAGTTTTCGACCGAGTTACGCGGATTTGTTCGCGGCTCGCTACGGAACTCGACTACGTAGCCGCGATTTCAAATCGACGATAGGAAAGAACGGGCACGCTGGCCGGTTGTGGACATGGAGATGGACAAGTACGCGTCCTTCGGTTTCTACTCGCCAAAGTAGAACGCTCTATCGTCGACCGTTGCCCGTTGGAAAGCGTGGTCGAACGGACGCTGTTGGCAACGTGCTCGAATTGGGTCAGAGGATCCCGAAGAGAACAAGTTTGCCACAAGGACCGTCGAGAAGCAGCGGATCCTCAGGCTCTGGACTCACGCGGATAACGCTTTTCCGCCGATAAGCTTCTCGTTTCGTCATCTAAACTCCGTTTAGTAGTAGATGTACAGAAACGAGCGAGATGTACGCGAATCCCTGCGAATACGTGCAAGTCAAAGTAAATGTGTGCAAACGGGCGCAAAATCGATTCGTATAATACGGTCACGTGGTGAACGATTTTCAGCCGACCTGATTACGGTTATTCAACCACGTGACAGATTTCAAATTTACTTGGCGCTGGCGGTAGCGTTGCCGCCGCCCGCTTGACGTAGTCACGTATAATCAGGTAGCCTGGAATTTATTACAATACGTGCGTTACACGCCGGCTGTGCCATTACCTAACCCGCGATGGTCGTCGCGTCGCGACGTGATCTTCGATTTATCCCCGATACACGGACGCCCTTCCGGCAACGTTCTTGCAGGCTATACTGTTTACCTGCTAGCCTATTCTCCTCCATCTGGACTCGTAGCTCTCCTCGGTTGGACGCGATTACCAATTGGTCGATCGCGGAATAGCTTTCGGCTCGTCCATTGTCCCGTTAGCCAATGTCGCGCGACCCAACCCTAATAATCTAACCCTAACCCTAACCCTAGCTCTAGCCCTAATCCTCTTGATCCGAATTCGATTGCCAGCCATTTTGAATATATTTTTGCCCCGACATCGCGACACAATAAGTAAATAGTAAGACAAGTAAATAGGACACGTCTTATATGCTGTCATCGGGACAGATTAGTGTACGCGATAGCTCCGTGTAACGTAATTCTCCTTCACCGTACGTACGTTGAACGTTTCATAGGAGGCTTTGGCTTGGCTTACATTCAGCGTTACGGAAGCCGCGCAACTCCTTTTACAACTCCTTTCGAATTATCATTCGACTGGCAGACGATCGAAATCCGGCATCGGGAGACGCGCAACAGGACTTTTCAAACGAAAGAATTTCAAACAGAGCTATAAACACTGGAGAATAGAGACAACGAGGTATACAATTTTATTAACGATTACCGCGATTATCGACCAACCTAACAGGCCGTCAGGTCTATGTTATTTTAAAGCGGTATAATCCGATCCAGATAAAATAACTCGGCTCGTGAAACAACGTGAACAGTTAACGGCGGATACCTGAGGATATTCTCGTGCCCTATCTGTTCCCCGTCGGGTATACCCGGTTCATAAAGAAAAAAGAGAAAAGAAAAAAGAAAAGAAAAAAAAGAAAAGTAAACGCCAGAATTCGTTTGCCTGCGATGTCATTTCATCGAAATGGCGCTCGTCCAGACAGACCGGCGATTGGAAATCGACGCGACTAATTATCGCGAGATATCCATCAGGCGTCGCCCCGTGATTACCAAGTAATCGCCGTCGAAACGGAGGGAGCGCGCGAAGGGTCGAGGATAGAGGGAAAGAGCCGTAAAAAATTCACAAGCCGCGTTTCAGCTGAAAGATAGATTTCGCATGGAAGTACGGTATCGATCGGCGGGGAGGGGGACGGGGGTGGGATGGGGAAGGTGGGAGGATGAACGCGACGGCGTTCGCCGGGATAAAAGCGATCCGAGAGGAATCAAACTCGAGTAACCACAAATTACAGGTGGCAAGTAAAGAACGACCACGAGCCGGTTCGACGACGTGGAAAGCTGGCGGAGGGCTAGTCGAACGAAAGGTTCGGGATAATAATGTCGCTAGCTAGTAAAACGAATCGGTAGAAAAACCAGCATCGAAGAAAGGGGAGAGAACGGTAGAAAGAAGGGGAACGGAGCAAGCGAGAAAGAGCTGCTGGAGTGCGAGCCGACGCCCTTACACGCTTCATCAATCTTCGCTTCTCGCGAGAGGACTAACGACGTCGCTGCGACGAGATAAACGGACTAGCTGGCCGGGTAATCTCGGTATACCAGTTGGCACGGTTATTGTCGGAGAAGTCGGCGGAAAGAAAGCCATCTGTTGGCAGTTGCGACGCGACTAGATGGTGATCGATCTGTTCCTTCGCCGGTCTCCACGTTCCCCCGATTATTACAGTTCCGATGCTTTAATTGCTAATTAGCGGGAATTATACGTTTCAGCAGCGTTTCACTCGAGTATACTCGGCAAACACGGGAATATGTTTAGCATGTCTGCTAAATGCGTTCTCCGTCGCCCTTGCAACTTCAACGTACATTCACCAAAATGCCTTATCGCGTCTTGCACAGCCTGTTAAATGAGTTCCAAGTGTCACGAATGAACAGCCTCCTTGCAACACGTTCAACGTGTAATTTCAACTTTAATCTTTAATCTCGTTTGTTAACGAAATAATTTCTCGCGAATTTCTATTACGAATCACCTCGCTAACGTTGTCCCTGTATCGTACACGGCGATATCGCGCGCCGAACCAGAGACGAAGAACGTGTCTCGGAAATGCTGACTTCTTTCGGTGAATGTGTTCGAAGCGGCCACCGCGTTATTCGCGATATAAACTCACCGGGCCGAACCGCGTCCGAAGATATGGCGATAAGCGCCAGTGTGTGGACGGAAAACGGTGAAAACGGCCGACATTGCTATTCCAACGACGTCCTCCGCCTCTCTTCTTTCACCTGCTTTCTCTGCTGCACGTACGCGGCAAGGGCGTCGGCTAACTGCATCAACTTGGACGCTTCTACTTTGCAGCATCTGTAAACGAGAAGTTGCCGTTTACGTTTGCTCGAACGCTAGCTGCGATGTTCGCTCGCTCGGTCGCACGGTTCCGTGAACGGGAAATTCGCTCAGAATTCGCGCGTCACCACTTCCACGCGACAGCGATCGCGCGAGAGTAGCCGCATAGTTGCGGATAATTCCCCGAAGTAGCGTTATTCGAGTAACTCTACGGGGATCGAGTGTCCCGACGAGCCTGACTGAATCGTACATCGGCGCGAATAACGGCGATGAGAAAGAGCGAACGTTTGGACTAGGTGAAAGGTCGACGTTTAGATGGGCAAGTTCAATCGCGGCAGTCGCGGTAAAAGTATGGAAAATGGGACGGTGAAAGACGAGGAATAACGGGAGTAGCGTGTGGTGATAGGCGAAAAGGGCGAAAGCAAGTTTTCTATCGACGTACGACGATAATAAACGAAAGGAAAGAATGCAGGATTACGGCTATTAGTTGTTATCACGGTGGTCCTGCATTAAACGAACACGGCCATTAGTAGGAAAACGTGAGCTGCCGTCTGTAAGTTCGTCCAAGGTTTTCGAAAGTCGTTCGCGGATCGTTTCGTTGGCTAAGAAAGGAAACTGCCGCGGGTATTGCCGACAAGTTTACGCCTATGGTAGCACCACGGTGCCGTGTATACAATGGCGTGAAGCGGGCGGCGCGACACGGACAGAGGCAGGAAAAAGGGTGAAAACATCTTTGTCGAGCTTGCCAGTTGGCAGACAGCTTTTAATATATTTGACAAAGTTCGAGCTTTCAAGAACGCGGACGCGACCAAGCAGCCTCGTAAATCCTCGCTTCTTAACGGTATGCGCGAATACGCTTCCACGCCTACGGCCTACGATTCACCTTCGCGCCATGGCTAAGTCTTCGTTTTTTCAAAGTTTCTCTCGCGATCGCGTCGGATACATTTTTACCAGCTCGCCGCCCGAGACCGCCTATTATTCGTGTTTCCTCGCAGCCGAGCCAACGGCTAACGGCTGCTACCCTGCCCACCATTTCGGAGTAGTAACTTTACAAGCAAGAAAAATCACGAACTAGATCCTCCCTTTCTTTTTCCCTTTCCGCCTTGATTCGCCAGCAGGGCGATCCGAGTTTCCTAGATTACCGTCGCGTCGATGACGCTCGCGATAACGTCAAACTTCAGCGGACACCATTATTTCAATGTTTGCTCGTGGAATGGGAACAAGTCTGGATCTAGTGGAAGACCTCGATAATGGGAGTCCTATTACTGTTCGAGGACAGAGTTAGGGCTTCGTTGCCGCTCGCAGTCGGCTGAGACCGGTCTGAATCTTGTAAAGTAGGCTCCGACGTTATTATTGGATCTCTGGTTTTGACATTTGTACGGGTAACGGGTACGAGAGCACACTATATCTAGAATATCCGTTCAAGTAGCTTCTTTGCCGATCATTTTGCAGTGCTCGACTGGTTTCGTCAACCTTGTGATATATTTATATACGCCTGTACGCCGCAAGTATGTTTAACGAGTCAGACGATCGAGAAACGAACAGAAACAAAAGCCACGCTGAAGGGATACGCGTTCGTTAAAACCGTTCCCCCGACTCGGATAAACTAGGACGTTTGGTTTTGCTACGGTTACTTCATAACAGGTTGCGCTATATACGTAGATACGGAGAAAGACATCCAAGTTTCGTTATTTGTATACCGTACGCTATGCTCGAGGAATTTAATTCGCTTTATTGGAAAAGCAATTAAAACGTACAAGCTGGCAGTCTGTATCGTTTATTCGCCGCTTTACCGACAAAGTTGCTCTAAACTTCAACGTAGTATAAATTCTTCAGAGCGAGCATCCTTAAATCTCGGGATATCCGATCCAAAATTGTTCCAGCAAAGAGAACGTCTCGCGATACTAACGGGGGAAAAGACAGAAAACGGGTTGGTTCGTGTTACGCGAAGAAAACCGAAAGTTCGATAATTTGCGAAGCATCGTGCGACAAGTTTGCCTTTGAACCTCTGTAACGATCGAGGCCTTTAACACCAGATGGTAGCACTTCCCTGAAGTGTGATCCCTTCGTTTCACTGTAAGATGGCATTATCGTGTTGTTCGATCCTGTATCGATAAGGTAGGTCGACAATTGTTGTTCACATAAAATGGCGGTCTCCATGTACGTACACCGAAATGGCGGCGCCCAGAAGCTTCCCTCAAACTTACAATTAGAACATAGAACACCGTCGCCTTCGTCCCTCTTCTTAATACCACAGTGTTAGAAAATACGACTACGTGTATGCCATTCCCTCTGAAATCGACACGAATTCCCTTCAAATCGATCGATTTAATCTTCTATCCATCTTATTCGATTCGTTTAATAGTTTGTAGTTCACGAACTGTTCATTGTCGCGAGTGAATACGTCATCACGAAACAAAGCATATTTTGCTCCTGTGTTTAAAGCACAACCGGAAATTTATGCTGCGATCGAGCGCCAGTTCGCGGTGTTTCCAATTAATTCTTAGCGGAATCGTTGATCAACGCGAATTCGCCGTAATTAATTATGATAATATTATTGATTTCAGGTTTCCGTGGTCGCGTTAATATCGTTATTGTCGGCATTCGAACGGCCGTGGCCAACGGTGAATTTCTGCGGGCTGGAAACCAACGACCACTGCAATATCGTTTATCGATCAAGTTACTACGATACTATTAATACTAACAATAAGTATCACGGGCGAGAAGCGGCTTCAATTTACACACGATCCTGCCATTTGGCAGTAGTAGTTGCGCGCCTTCTTATAGCGAACTGAATGCAGAAACTGATATACGAATGCGGCGACTGCGGCAATTTGCGGCTCGTCGCCTGTCTCGATTAAGATCATGGCAGGCGAATTGATTTACAAGAATTCATGCGGAACCGGTGGAAAGTAGTAGGCGGCCGGCGACTGGCTCGTTTCGCGTTCGGCTTGCACCAAGGAGCACGCCTATTCTCATCGTCGTCAATTTCACCGTTGCGCCTCGATGTTCCGTTGCCTCGTCGGGGATCAGTGCCCAGCCTGCGGATGCAATTCGCTCCGGGGTGCAATCAATGCCGAAGCCGTTGGAAATTCCGTGGCTGACGGAGTCGAAGAACGGACGAACGGACAGGGCTGAGCTCGGCCAAGCCCACCACCGACTCCGTTCGACATCGGGACAAGTTAGATTTGTTCTCCTACGGAAGACAAAAGCTCATCTTTATCTTATTTCTCGATTGTTCTCCTCCTCCCTGTTTCTCTTCGTTCCCTTTATTCTCCCTTTCCGTTCTCACCCTTTCCCCTCTATTTCCATCGCTTCCCTTTGTTCCGACGTTCTCCAACTCTCTTTCCACTTTCCCCTATTTCTTGCTGCGTCGAACCTCGGTGTCTATTTCGAACGACGATCCTCTATTTACGGAATCGTGTTCTCTCTTTCTCCCTCGTTGCTTCAGTCTCTGTTCGCTCGTAGTTTCCGTCTCTTCGTCTTCGCCGCTCCGTCCCCTCTTCTCTTTCTCGCTCGTTCCTTTCACCTTGTCTCGTTTAATGCACTCCTATAGGAAATTACAAGTGAAAACGTTTCGTTAGCAGCGTCTATTTTCCAGCGTCGCTTTTTTGCCTCTGTTGTCTCGCCTCGTTTTTCCTGTTCGCAGCGCGTAAATCGTTAGCGAGCTCGTTAACTTCGTACGATATTTATCGAGGCAGCCTGGCCCGAGATAATGGAATCCCATTGTCTACTTACGAGCGTATTACCCCCGCTCTCCCCCCCCCCCACTCCCGTCCCGTCCCGTCGACCGATTGCCTCGCGTCGACACCGTTTCTTTCGGCCCATCAATCCATCTTGCCAGCTCGAATATATACCTACGTTAATTCGTTCGTCGCGGCCATCTTTCTTTCATTCCGGCTTTCTTTTCGCCAGCAGGCGATGCTCCTCCTTCGGAAGTCGCTGTTTGAGGTGTCGCCGTCTGTTTCAGACCGAGCAGCCTAACCCCACCACAAGATCTGCTCCTAAAGAAATTCATTTCGCCGCGAAAAACCCTGACAGATTACTCGACCGAATTCATTCTCCTCGCCTTTGTTCAACGCGAAACGTCGATTTCAGGTCCCAGCTTCGATTCCATAACGTTTAGCGTGCAGGTTATCGAGCTTTTCGCTTTTAACTCGCTGATTCGACCAAGCCAGATGGATTCACAGGACGTCACGAACATTTCGAATCGCCCTTCGACCGAAACTAACGGAACCGCTTTGAACGGAGCCAGCCTAACGTGTATAATATTTGCCCACGTTAATATCCTTCGAATCTACGCCGAGAAGAACGTGAATCCTTCGAGTCGCATATATCGCACATATCACGCGCACAACCCCAATGTCACGCGATCAATTCTCCGTCGTTTCCTCTATGCTTTCCTTCCTTTCGTAAACGTAATGACCTACTACTACCTCTTACACCACCTGCCCGGGATAACGTTCGCTTTCAATTAACTTTCAAATTTCGATTGGAAATTTCACGTGAAAAGGATACGTATTTGTAACATCAACGCGACACGCGTTTCGATGAGCGTGACGATATCGATGAAAAAAATCATCGTCGACTTTGAAATTCGTAAAACGATTCGAAATGCTGGAAACTTTATTAAAAATGCCCGTATACGTATTAAAACTGCCAGTTATATTTTCTCTTCGCTGGGAGCAATTTAAAAATCCTTTTGGATTCTACGCGTGCGTTGAAACTGGAAAATGGAAAAAAATGTAACGTAAACGGGAAGAGACGTACGTAGAGCTGGGATGAAACGCGTCCACGTTGTTTTTCATTCGTGCGCGTACATTTCAAAGTACGTAACCGACAATTAAAACCATAAACACGATTTCACGAGCAAAGATCGGACGTCGTCCGGCGTGGCGCAAGCATATTTTCGACGAATTAAGCACACGATAACGCATCGATTGCGCTCGATGGCGATTAATTTTGGCGGTAAAGTTCTCGTCCAAGCCTCTTCAATATCGTCGATCATCGAAGAAAAAAGGGAAATAGCGTTAGGGAAATAGCCGCGTTCCAAAAGGTGCATTAAAAGTTGCGCGTTCGATCGAATACACGGCCGCCGCGTCACGAACTTTCAACGCAGTTACTCGAGAAACAATAAATATAGTCAACGATTTATAGCGCGTAATTCTGTCGGCTTTCTTCTCAAACTTTCTTGCATCTACGGCAAACAAGTATTCTCTTGTTGCGAGCAGCCATTTCCCTCGCGTTCAATCCTCTACGTTCTACGTTCGTTTCGTGTTTCGTCGAACGGCCGCCACGAAATTCCCCCTTGATATCATCCCTTCGAATGACATGTAGGAAACATTCGAACGACAGAAATACGAGGAACGGAAAGCGAGTTACGATTCATTGGAGCGCGATTGCCTGCGTCCACGTGATCTTCGACTAATTACGCGAAATGGAAAAGCCCGTTTCTCAAGAATCTATCTGTTTTCTAGTCCGCACGGCCGTAAGGATAACAGTGGCCTGTATGGCCGGTCGAATGAAACGTATTTAAAAGCTTTTACGGCAGCTTTTATTGCTTCAAAGCGGAAAGCTGTTCACGAGCTCTGAAAAGCGCGGCCTCGTAAAGTCCGCCATCGTGTAGTGACAGAGAAGAATATGATGTTCCGCTTGAAAGGACACAAAGCGACTTTATTATGATGCCCTCGTCAACAAAGAAATTATTCTTTTAATAATCCACTTGAAAAAGTCGTGCAGCTCGTGCAGCTCTTGCAGTTCGTACGAACGCCCTTTCCAAGTACAAGTTCCGGCATAAAACGCCAACATCGACGAACGTAGAGAGCGACGAAATTTTTCTGGCTAAGCTTGGAAATATTCGCGGTCGAAAACCTGTTTCGATGGCAGAGATCCCTTCGGGCCGTTTTTGATAAATCATTTCAGCGAAATTTCGCGCAATGGCGGTTTGTGAAGGATCGCCGCGATTTTTCATTAAACCGTCATAAAGTCGACCAAAGGTGAATGCGAGCTACGAAGCGGCACGATATATCACCGTTGATTATTGCACAACCGACAAACAGAGAGAACACCTATGCCAGAATTTTCATTGCGTATCGCGTATCGCCTATCGCCTATCGCCTATCGCCTATCGCCTATCGCCTATCGCCTATCGTCTATCGCCTATCGCCTATCGCGAACCAGCACGGGATATCGTCGCACGAAACTCAGCCACGATTCGATGCAATCCGATCGATCAACGACTTCCGGTCCGCTCTAGCGCCTGTTACATTTTATGATCGCGCTTATTACCAGCCAGCTAAGGCGGTCAACTTGGCGCGAATCTATGAACAAGAAGAATTGAAAGTCTCGTCCCGTCGTTAAGGTTCTCGGGATACTCGGCCTCTCTGCGATTGTTACAAATATTACGTGCGCCGTTCCCATCGGTAAAGCGTATCGAGAATTTTACATATTTTTTTGTTGACAACGAACAATCACATCCAACCGAAGAATAAAGCATATTGAATGATATCGTGGTATCGATCAGCCAATGATGAAAGATCAATGTTCCGCCTTTATATATTATATATTATATATATATATATTTATTCTAATTTCTAATTTCGATCGCATCTTTCCTACGAGCCGGGAAAACTCCTGGAAAATATCAACGTTCGGGAGAAACCTGCATTTTCAAACGTTTCAAACTTGCAGATTTATTCCCGGGCACGGTAATGCACGCCAGATACTTGTATTCAATTACCACCTAACTTTTCCACTCGATTCCTGTAACCACATTCAATATTTATCTTCTTGAGAAAGTTCCAACTGCTTGGTTCTCAAACATCTAGACCGGATTATTAGGAATCGTCGCGCGCCGATGCTCCTTACATATCCGAGTTTTAAAGTTTCACGGGCGTAAACGGTGCCATTTATATCGCGATCCATATCGGCGACGTATCGACAAACCTACCATGGAAATTTCATAGCCGGTAGCGAGCAGAACTACAAGCAACATCCGTGCATGGTAAAGAGGCGGAATGGAAAAACTTTCTCTTTTGCCGACATAAATACACGCGTTAAAGGCTTGTTTCTTGCCCGCTGATAAATTCTCCTTCCCCGTAAACATAACTGTACGCTCGTTTGCTACTTTGCTGCTTTGTTCTTCGCTCTTTCCCGCGCTATTCCACAACCCTTTCAGACAGCTCGATGCAAGATTATTAATGTTCGTAAGATCTGGCCCGTGGTGGATTCGAAAGACGGCTGGTGGCAACCCAGGCTACTCTATGTACGTATAGTACGAGTGCCGTTTGATAAAGGGGCTCAGAGCCAAGATGGATGAGACGAGATAAGACCGCCTATGTCAGTCTCGACGCAACTAAACAGAGCGAGCAGGGTGGAAAGAAAAAAGAAAAAAGACATTGAACCGTCATAGAAAGAACGACGATCCTTCTTCCGAGCACGGAAATGTTCGAGCTCCCAACGGGATCGCGACTCCCGCCGACGATTTAATTAAAAATAAGGCAACTCGTTAAGTTAACAACAGCGATCTTATAAAAGATCCCGGATATCCCGGATATCCAGCAGCTGATCTTCTTCGATCGAGCCACGAGAGTGAAACGCCTGTGACATCTTGGTAAAATGCGACGTGATCCTTCGTCGGATCAGATCCGTTTATCTTCTGTATAAAACGGCCGTGAATTCCAAGCAGCCGGCCCACTCGAAAATACCGGTCTTCCCTAAGGATTGTGCAAACTTGCGAACTCGTGGCATACTGCTTAATAAAGACCAATCTTTGGCCGCAGACTGAATTCGAAAGCCACTGTGTATGTCACCCGGCCACTTTTTCATTTTGCCCGCCATCGTATCGTAGAAGGGTGCGAGGGAAAGTAATCAAGACGTCGTTTAGCAGAGACATACATTGCTTGTATCGGCTCCCTGGCTAAGGACACTTGCCATTTCGAACAATAAATTCACGTCCAAGGATTGAAATTAAGTTCAACTAATACCGGTCTTGCGACAAAAAAAAGCGAACCTACCTTCGCCCCCGGTTTTCTCATCGAGGTCGTGCCAGGCTTCGCTTTGTCCTACCATTCTTCTTCTCGGTGGTTCCGGAAGCGGGCCACTCCGCCCCATTCGCCATATAGATAAGAAGCTTACCGGCCGAGGATAATCGAACCGCATTCAATTTTCTGTTAGACCTCGCCTCGATCGTTGCCAGGCCGTAGTCGAAAACCGCGTACGACTCCTTTTTCCGCGGAATCATCGTCGCTCGGATTGTCCAGGCAAAGTTTTGCGCGCTCCATTTTCGAATCGACGGGGTTAGGTTGGATTTCAGAGGAACGGAACCGAAGAAGTGGTGAATCCGGGAGAAGCGGCCGATTAAGCGGCGCTTAACCCAATTATCGCAGGGAATTTAAGATAATTCTACTCCTCCTTTTTTCCTTTCTTTCCTTTCCTTTCTCCTTTTTTTCTTTTCTCTCAGGCGAACTAGTTGGCGGAAGCGGATCTCAAGTCAAGGCGGATTCGTTAACTGCCCCGTTACTTGCAAAACGGCGCGGGCATGTCGACGATTGCTCGGTTTGCCCGATCGTGAAGCACGGTTAAAAGATACCCGCGAGACAGCTCCATCCGATTAATATTTCTCATCTGGGTGCCCGTCTACGGGCAGGGCAGGCTGACTTTCGCTAATCCGGTGCATCATTCAGATTTTACAATCGGGTGACACCATACGTGTCGTGACGCGCAAACCCAATTTCAAGGATGAAACTGGAACGAGCACGCACGGCCCCGCCGACCACACCGAAGATCAATCGTAAAATTTGCAAGTGAAATGAATGTAAGAGCATGCATGGAAAACGTACGAACGAGTTTCATTTGTAACACCTCGTTTCTTCTCACTCGCTACCATTATTTTTCGTAGTCATCCGCGCCGTTTCTCTCTCTACGTTATTTAACGCGTTTTTACGTTCGTGTGTGTTTTAACATATAATTTCGTTCTTGCAATCTTTTTGTCTTCTTGAACCTATCACTGCGCTAATCGTTACGGTTAGGAAACCGTAGGAAAACAAATCGACGTAGACACACGAATCGCAAAACTACTAAAATTCTTCTCGGAGAATGTTAGCGACAAGACCAGGAAGTCAAATAGACCGTGTTCGTCTTTGTTGACTTTCTGCTTCGAATTAACAGTTGCAAAGTTCGAATACAAGCCACTCGGGATATACTTTCAACGTGTACATACATATATGGAATGTTTTCATAGAGTACAAGCGAAGCACCAGCCCCGACGAGCTGAAACTTTGACATCAGAATTGCGCGTAGCAGAGAACGTGGTAACGTCGCTCTGTCGTCGTCGATCGTCTATCGAGCGACACGCTGGTCGTGTTCGCACAAAATTCTGCGACACACGGGTCTCAAATCTGCACGTTGACGTTACAACACCTCTGCTCTAATTTAACGATCAACTTGCCTCTAATTCACTATACGACGATAATCGTGCCCGGACATGTGGCCAGTAGGAGAGACGTACGAGAACTCGAAAATTGCGGGTACCCGTTACTCCTATCGAGTTGTTCGTTATCAAGGCCGGGCTTTTGGAAATTTTGAGAACCGTATATCGGGATAAGATTTGTTGAACACGACCGTTGGAAGCGTCCGTCGCGAATTCTCAACTAAACGGGGATCGGCCAGAGCCAAACGATCGGTTGATATCGCGAACCTTGAATGAATTAACAATCAAGCCGGAGGTAAATTGAACATATCGAGTATCAGTATAGTTTGGCACTTTATTTGCACTCTTAGTGTACAAGAAGAGTCTGACGTACTGATCACGACTGTTGTACGATCTTGTTGAGACCGAATACCATGTAGTTTTACACGAACGGTGCGACGCTCTGACGAAGACTGTCCCCGAATGTTGTTGTTCCCCCACAACGCAGCTGCGTCTCGTCCGTAAATCGTGACTTTCTGTCCCTGGGTTGTCCCCGGTTTACCTGTACTCTCGAGGGTGCATATCCTTCAAAATATTTACAGCTCGGCAAGGCAGGCAAAATGGCGACGTGCTGCCCGTGTCATAAACTGACGGCCATTCCAAATCCCGAACAGAATTCTGTATCGAACAAAAAACTGTATCTGACGCACTCTGACTTTTATCTTCGCACTACATATCACGCACTATGCGTTCTATCCGTGATCGATTTTTCAAACTTGTTAAAATCTGGAGCCGATCGAAAGAATTGCTGAATCGATCCGAGAGTATGAAGTATGCGAAATGTTCGGGTTCTCGTACATCCCCGTTGATCACGAGTTGTCCCCACCAATGTCCGGAACTGATCGCTGCAGGAAGACCACGACGTCAGATACGATCCGTGTATCGATGTAATTCAACCCGGTATCGAATTACCGGAATAAAAGGAGATACAATTTTTTTTTTTTTTTTTAGTTTTTATTATTATATAACTATATATATATATATATATATATATATATATATATAGTTCTCATTAGGGTTAGGGGCGTATAACGAATCTTCATTTGGATTAGCCATCGTTGTTGTACAATAGAGATAATATTTACTGGTATAAATATGGTTATTTGAACATTTGAGAATTTGACAAATAACCATGGTGATTAGACACTCGAGATGCTGATGACAATGATCTTAAGTTCGATAACGAATCTACGGGCAAACGGGTTTAACTCCTTGTTAAAACGTAGAGTATACTTTGAAAGACAAACAAAATTCGCTAGGACGCTCGGTATATTAACTGCTCGTCAAAACGATGCGTGACTCTCCAAGGGGATCGCACGAAAAAACAAAAAGAGACTGACGAAATCGCGTTCGTTTGTTTTATATTGGTCGAGGGATACCGACAAAGTTCCAATCGCCGTTGCTAGGCAGTTCCGCGTAGCGGCGACATTGTTCCTGTCCGGAGTTTGATTATTAATACAATTGGTGTGTCTTACGATATTGATACTCTGAGGCAAAACCACACGTGGCTTGATTTGTCCTCGAGCCCGTGTGCCGCTAAAACTATATTTTTAAGAAGAGCTATACAACTATTCCATACCTATGTTAGGTGGAAACGTTCATTCCGTGACCGTGACTACGTTTAGCTGTCAAGTTGTGTCATCTCGAGCCCAAGCCCATTGTCACAAATCTCGGACAAACATAATCGGATTGAATCATAGACAACTACTTCTAAGTTTTATTATTCAAATAGAGCTACGATAAAATATCTAGACTGGAGTATTGGGGATCTTCCCGAACATTCCGAAAGGAAGGCCCCGATAATGTCCTTTCATCTCCGGCGTATTACGAAATGGTTCTAGCCAGATTATTGAGATTCGTGCGATCAAAATGATATTAAAACATGGCTATATTTAGCCAACAGTTTTTAACTAAATTAAAGAAATGCGTAATACGTGACTGGGAAGGGTCCCTATCTTATGTACTATCTTATCAGCTTTTTTAGCTATTCTATCTCATTCGCGCTGCCTGTTTCTCGCTCTTACCTTTGACACGCGCATGGCAACGTACCGTAGAGCATGACGAGTCGGATAATTTGGTTCAATTCTTAAACAGCCACCTCCTCGGATATTTGGTCACGCACAGGACCGATCGTTTGCTATATATGCAGGCATTACGGAATAAGGGCGGAAACGAGCAATATAGAGCAGTACTTCGCTTGCCTCTTAGCCGTCCTGTTAGTCCTCTTTCCAGTAAGGCATAATACTCGGTGATAACACCGGTAAGCGTACAGTGAGCACTGGGTCTCTGCAATTACGGTGATTTCTAAATATGTTATGGCGGGAGAGAAAGCACGACTCTGAACAACTTTCTCCTTTTCCTAAATACATATAACCGACTAAGCGGTATCGCTTAAATACCGCGATATTCTATTCAATATCTGTCATTGTTTTAAACTGTCATTGTTTTAAACGATACTGCGTATAATTGTGCGGCGTCTATGACAACGCATGCAATCGGTATTGATCGTCGGTCGCTTATCTTTCGCTTATAAACGACAAGCGCGCGATGTTGATGGCCCTGTGCGCGATCATAACTTATAACCCTCAATGAAAAGTGAATATCATCGATGCGTTGGGTTTACGTTTGGTTCAGATTTTTCAATCAGGTGGCCGCGGCGAGGAAGGAATGCCACACGGGAAATGCGGCACACGAATTTCATTCGAGGCCGAGGTGAAAACAGCGTGACTGAAGGACGACGGGATAACAGAGGCACGTTAGAGCACGCCGTTGATATTATACCCGTGTCGTGTGTCACGTTATCAGGGAACGTACATGTTATCGTAATAATGTCGGCCAGGTTAGAATGCTTTGTCGAGTGTTGTATGGGTAACTGTACACCGCAATATTGATATCGCACGGAGACGCGTTCAAAGGCCGAGCGGGATTTGTAATGCATGGAATGGGCCGGCACCCATACTCCGGATCTCCTCCGTTGAAATTCAATTCTCGTTAACTTACCGTGCCGCAATTGAAACGCAATACAACCGTCGACCTCACTCTCACTCTCTCTCTCTCGCTCACACACACGCGCGCGCGCGCGCGCGCACACACACATCCCAATTTTGATCAGACACCTCTGGATTTTATCCAAATTTCCTTTACCATAGGATACACGTATTGGGCAGAGATCCATTTTTCTTTAGAGTGCTTTCTATTTCGCCGTTAAAATCTATAATGTAGTAAAACGTTTCCTCTACTTTTCGTTCGTGTTTCACTTTAGGTGATCTTCGATAACATTGAACAACTTTGCATAAGTTACCATACCGATGAAACTTTACTCGAGATTGTAACTGGTGAAGTTCTCTTTGGAATTCCTCTAATTCGATGTACTTTTCTTCTCTTCTTTTTCCACTCGAACGATCCATCTTAACACACTTCAAATTAAATTCGATAGGGAGCTTCGGTTTAAATTTCAAAATCCGGGTTATTGGCAGAATTTGTAAAATTGTATTTCTTCTGTCACGAAGACGCTTCATGTTTCCATAAAGAGGATTTGTTTTAGCGCAGTCACTGCTGATTGATCATCGCGGTGAAAACAGGATGGGGAAGCATAATCCGACAAATACGTCGTTATTTTCTAGTTGATGGTTCAACAAAAACGTAGCTTCAATCTTCTAATTAACGTTGCTTGTACAAAACGTTTCGAATCAAAGTGCTGTATGCAATGGTACCAGTACACCCTATTTCGAGTCCCGAGTATACAAAGACATAATTTTAACTTCATGTCGCGTCTTTTAATTAACGCGAGTCATACACAACGTGCGAGAGTGTTGGTTCGTACAGCAACAAAGGTTGTACGAATATCGTGGTTTACACGGGGAAAGAATTTACGTTATTTTCTGGAAAATGCAATTTATTAAAGAATACCTACACTTTTAAAAACAGTACATATCGTACTATTAAAATCTACAAATTTCCCGAGCAATCTATTAATTAAGTTTGCCAGTAAGTTTCTAATTTTTAGAAAATACAAACGTCAGCTTTTATAATTGTTCAACTGTTCGTTCCGTTGTACGGCAGAGCCGGTGAAAGCTCGCGAAAACAGTTCATTTTGCAGCTGTGAAACAACCAATTTATTTGATTACACGCTGTAACTATCCTTCGACATAAACATCAATTCTTATTTCTTCGTGGAAATTCTAATATGACAATTTTAATTCGCGCCTTCATAGCGATACGTATCGTCCTTGATCTCATATTCCTCTCGATTATCGAATTGTGCGACCGGCGCTGTGATGGAAATTGAAATATTAATTTAGTAAATATTTAACGTAATAGTTTAATTGCACATTACAAAGCATTATCGTTCCCGTACAATTATCATTCGACGCCATTAATCGATAGCTGGGTAAGTAAATAAATCATCTCATAATGAAAATTGTAATTACGAACCATATTTAAATTAGTCATCTGTCAAATATGAAACTTATCATACACAACCATTTCACGTGTGATAAACGAAATGAATTGCTTTTTAATCTCAATATCAGATTCGTTAATAGGTTTGTTGATTTTTTAACGAAAGTTTCATCGAGCGGACGTTTAAACGAATAATTATAGCGAATAAATATTTCGATAGAAGAAGAATGACCAATATCGGCATTTAAGAAAAGAAATTGCGACATTTACTTACCCTCGCTTCATTTATTTCCTAACTTTCTCAAACCTTTACGCCGACCAAGAACAATTTATAAAACATGAAGAACGCGCACACCGAACGAGAAACTCCCTTTGACAACAAATTTTACAACAATGAAATAGGGTAATGATCAACGTACACGTGATAAAATACACGCACGCACGCACGCAACGCACACAGACAAACATATAAAACTTATATAAAAAGCACATAGATATAACGCGTTGAAAGAAAAGCAGACAAATTTATTACTCGATATATCATAATTTTCATTAAGCTGTTTCAAGCGGCACTTGGTAATAACGTAACGATAACGCGATTAGACATCTTTATCTCTCAAGTGAACAAAACGATGTATATTAAATGAAGTTAGAGACAGTATGGAATATCTAGTTCACTCGTTTTCTGGCTGGTCGACTAGCCTAGAGAACGCTTGACATCTTCTGGTTCAACAAACTGAGACCATCGCGCAAACAATGAACAGGAAACGCCTAAGGCCGACAGCCAAACTTCACTCAGTGCTCGATGTTTGAGCCGACGAGCGTACTTTGTACTAGGTCAGAAACGTTGATTTCACTTGTAAAGTATATTTCAACAAATATCAATACAATTCATGCGTATTATGGAAAATGCGAATACATAAATGAAAAAAAAAAACGCTTTAGGAATCATTTGCTTCGTATGTGTGTGTGTACTTGGCGTGTTTATTGTACGTATCGATCTTATCTAGACCGATTCTTCTGTATACTACCGTGGAAATTGATTTTGGAACGACCTATAAATCAAACAATTAAATATTCTCTAATTTATCCAAAGAATCATGAACACGTGCGGGAAGTCTGATCCGATGTATCGCGGTCGCGCGCCTCGTCAGCGGGCGAATCGCGCGAATGAACGTGCAGCTTATGTGCATGGAAATGTGATTCGTAGCTGAAGCCTTCGTTACAAGTATCGCATTTGTAAGGGTACAATTTCCACAGTTCGACCGGATAATGCTCCAATTTGTTGTGATGATGAAACTTGTACATTCCTTGAAACGACTTGCCACATATCGCGCATAAAAAATCTTTGCCCTTGTAATAATACATGTTATGCTCGACAAAACGTTCGTAGGATTCGAATAACAAATGGCATATATTACAGATTGGTTTATCTTTCAAAACGCAATCGGTATTCAGCACCAGTTTAGGATTCTGCCCAATATGGAAGTGTCGTTCGTGAATTTGAAGATTCGATTTCTTAACAAATCCTTGATTACAGAACTTACAAAAGAATTTGCAGTTCACCGAGCACGAAGGCGTATGTGTAGCGATCATGTGAAGCTGTAATAATCTTTTGGTGGAAAACATCGTGTTACAAACGTTACATTTTTCGGTGGCTGTTTGGCAATAGGTGCGCTCGTGTATGCACAAATTTTGAAACGTTCGGAATTGTGTCCCACAAACAGTGCAAGGAAACCTTGTTCTGTTCATCTTGTCCGCTTGGTAACCCTTTACGCATGCAATCCCATTAAGCAGCCTTTTGTTCTTTGCAGCTGTATCGAGTGACGAAGAGAAAGTATCGTCCTTGATAAGCGTACTCGGAGCCAGATAATTTTCCAAAGGTTTTGTCGTCCCACCCGGAACATCCGACATCTGTTCCAAATCAGCCGATGCGCTATGTACTATGCCGAGTTCCATGTCACTTGGTTCTTTCAAGGACGCAGACAAATGGTTTACACGAGGTACACGTTGTTTATGTATTAAGACTTTCATTCGACGACATACATTCTCATGTTGTTTCAAACACGAGTATAGCCAAAATCGTTTGCGACAACCTTTGCATTTGTGCTGTTTCTTGAATGCGTTGCAATTTATTTCAACATCAACCGGTAGAGCGTCCTTTTTTGATCTTGTGGTCTTCAAACAATGCAAAATCATGTGCCGCTTCAACAATGCCGACGTGTCAAACTTCTCATAACACACGCAACATTCCCTTCGTTTAAACACAATATGCTGACGTAGATAGTGAGTTAGTAACTTATTCATGGACGTGTAACGCGCGTTGCATATGCTCGACATGTAAATCGCATGGAACAATTTCACGTGCTCGCGCAAGTTCACTTTCAAGGAGAACGATTTTTTACAAATATAGCATTGAAATATTTTCTGCTGATTGACCTTAAAGTTCTTCTTAAACTCAACTCTTGATGGAGTCGTGCCAGCTTCCAAAGGCAAGTTACCTGCCGAGTTCGTCTCACGAAAACCTTCAAATTCCTCTTTCATATTTTTCGATGCTGCTTCTTTGAAAGCCTCTTCGTTTTCGTTTTCGTTTTCCTTTTCGTTTTCCTTTTCCTTTTCCTTTTCCTTTTCGTCTTCGTCTCCGTTTGACACAAAACTAGTAGGCTCCAAGAATTTGTCGCATTTCTCCAAACGGACCACACATTCTTTACACTTAGCTTCAGGTGCAGATCCTTCACTCTGGTTAAGCATATAGGGGGACTTGTTTCTTTTAAAAGATCGTCTTGATCTTTCAAAGGTCTCAAACTCCAATAAATCGTAATAATCATACAAAGAAGAAGAACATCTTTTCACTGGCCTAAGGTTGTAAGACATATTGTGCGAGGCATTAGAGCTTTCAGATTCAGCTTTTATTTCGTTCCTTAATAAAGATATCATTGTTTTGGAATTCACATGAATTTGAACAAATGGTCTTTTCCTAACAGGAGATTCGATTCGATTAACAGAAGTAGACATCTGAATAACTTCTGAAGCCGTTGATGTCTTCTTACTAAATGTCTCGAGCGTTGAAGTTGGAATAATAGTCGCAGTAACAGGAATATTCTCCGTATCGGTAACTTTTTCCAGGCTAACCCATTTGTCATTCGGTTTGTCTTTGTACAGCGATATGAAGTCCGTAAGGACGGTCTGCTTCATCCTTTTCGAAGGTGTACCATACGAATCGCTTAACCATTTCGGATGCGTAGACTTGATCTTGCTGCTCGAACCCTTGGTGGGTACATTGTTTGAACTATTAGATAGTTTCGAAGATATATTTATTGAGCTATTTACGTCTTTTGGGGAGGGACTGTGCAAAGTATTTGATTCTGCCATGACATTTGACTCAGGAGATGTTTTCGTAATTTTGCCTTCATCAGAAAATATTGCGTTCCCATGTATATGGAATAAATGAGATTGGACATGTCTTTTATAGGAAAACCTTCGATTACAAAAATTACATCTATATCCAGGCAATTGTTTCGTACAACATCGCGTCTTTAAATGACGTATCAACGAAATATGCATGCTAAAGATCGCAGTGCAATTATTACACTTGAACACATTACAGCTATATAATTTATTATGCAGTTCCAATAAATGTTTAGTTTGAAAATTTAACAAACAAACATTGCAATTTATTCTGTTGTTTGAAGGTACTTTATGTTTACTTTTCCGTTTATCAGGATCCGATTTGTTACTTTCTAAATATGTAATTTCTTGAGGAAACGCGGATTCTCGATTTCTACGATAAACGCCATCCGAAGATTCACCTTTAAACGTCGCTGTTTCATTTTCATTCCCTTTATTCGTATCAACTGGCGACAAATCATCGCATATCTCTGGATCGATTGGCTCTTCCTTTATTCTTATTGCATATTCAGAAGGCTGGAAAAAAAAAATACACAAACCCGATGTAACATCCTAAGAAACGAAAAATCTATGAAACAGTCCTAGTCTAGTAATCGAAGTCGATCGTGCCACAAATATCACGGGTAGGATAGAAATTTACGCACAGAGCTACTGAACTAGATACTAGAAAGAACGGTTTACGACGCCATGTTTATGAGTCAGCCAGTTTCTACCATTAAAAGCATGAAATACATAACTGCGCAAATCCAGAATACTACATACATAACAAGAGAGGTGTAAATTTTGTGTAAATTTACGGCTCCGTTAGAATTACTAAGAAACTTTTCCTCAACTGCTCCAACCAACATTTACCACGGGACAGGGCCGATCGATATTTTCAAACTAGTATGTACCGAAGTTCGACTATGTTCAACTCTCAACTATATTCGATATATAAATATAAGAAAGATCAGATTCGCAAACAATACATTTAGCATGGTTGTTTAACGTTATTTAACGAATATATTCTTCCAGGTAGCGAATTAGTACAAAGCAACGAGCGGCCCTTCTACATGTTTAGCAAATTCTATATTATAAATGAGAAATAAAATGCACGACAGAGTAACAAACATCATGCGAAACTTTAAAAATTCCATATCATTTGAAAATATAAGGGGACAACTCAAAATGTTTACGAAAATCACCATGAATTGTTTAAAATAGAAATATTTGTATCCAATTCGGTTTGGATTTTGGATATCCAAAAAAAAAGAAGAAAGAAAAAAAAAGGAAAAAAGAAAAAAAAATATTGTAGAATCAATTGCGATCAGTGACCGGTGTGAGAAACAGTTAATGGTATTATCTGGCCAAGCAGAGGGAAAACGTGGCTATCAAAGGTGCTTACATACGCTGAAACACTGACGCGACGAACGCATCAACGTTTTTCGTTCTTTTATGATGTATATTGGGGCTTGCATCGATGCAGAAAGTAATATATTTTCTTAATTGGTAAGCAAACCCATTGGGTATATATTGAATATATATTGGTCATCTCATGAGACTTTGGAATCGATGCGTAACGTGTCATTACAATACGTTTCAGCGTGTACATGCTGCTCAACGAACTTTCTACGTTAGACTATACTTGAACCACTGTCCCAATGCTGTTCGGACAGTAAGGGACATATGTAAAATTCCTTCCTTTCACTATGTTGCCAATTTGTATAAGAATATATGTACACGCGGGCACACGCACACGCACACGCACACGCATACGAATGCAAACGTGTACCTGTGCCTCGTTATAACTCTGCGCGGAAAAATTTTGTATATGAACTCGTAACAGCGATATTTCTCGTAACGCATGCGCAAATTTAAACCTGGGCATAAGGACACACGAGCGTTAAAACGGACATACGTTTCACAGTTATTTTGTACGTACGTAGAATGTCACAGCATACGAGCGTCGCCTGTTTTGCGGAATTGGCGGAAGAATTACTCACGTACTATCGGAACGTTGGCACGCAGATGGTCGAAGCGTTAAAATTCGATCTCTCAAAAATAGCGACTTCTCTTGACTGTGGCGTAAACCATGCCTAACGGAACCTTCGGGACATTTGTATTGTAAAACTAAAAAAATAGTTCCTTTTAATCTGAACCGACATCGAAGTGCATCAAAAACTAAACTAAAAACGAATCTAAAAATCTTTGTACAGAATAGAAAAGTTCTCATTCCGATCCAACTATTCGCTATAAGAATAATCGCTGGACATGCATAAAAAATACGTACTCATCGAACTGATAACGAATAACTAAACGATACGTTCGTGCGACCTGCTCTATTTAAGGTTATACAATACAGAATATGCCTCGGCTGAACCCAATGCCCGTACTAACATAAATACATCAGTGAAAAGGACGTAACGCACGTAACGCCAGTGACGAACGTTCCTGTCTGAGTTTTAATCTATTATACAGCAATATATTTTCTACAACATACGTTGTTTCAACGCTCGTATGCTTCAACGCATTAATATGATAAAAATCTTATCTGTAACATGCATCGTTTTTATTAATTCGCTTGGTACCATACGAATAAATAGATAACATTTCACGATACATCAGTGATTTACATTAATATTACATAAAACATTATTTATATATGTATAAATATCAATTTTATATTCTACAAGCCTAGGAAAATTAATAACTAACAATAAGAACACGAATGGTAAACATAATCAGTATACTAAATATTAGCATACTAACGAAAATCATTTGTAATTCAATGTCTCTATTTTTATAAAATAAAATATGTAAATGAAATTTAATTGTAAAATAATGACATTCGTATAAACTCATTACTCTACAACGGAGCAATTAAATTAATTAATTATACTGATAATAATAATAATAAGCAAGGTTGCATCGATGATAGACTTTCTGCGTCACTTTAGTATTTTTAATCCACGTATTATTATTGAGCCATAATACATAAACCACAGAAGCAAGAGATCATAGCGCGTTGGCCAAAGTAATCTTACAATTGATAGATACATTATACAAAATTTTATGTACCACGGTGGGGAATTCCTTCTAATTCAACAATTAAACTTCATTTCTATTACAAATCACAAGTTTGCGTCACAACGGTCAAAGTAGCAAATCTTATTTTGTCATATTGGAATAGTTAAGGGAAGTGGTATGTAAACGTCAGCTTAATATGTTACATTAACCAAGATTTATAGAAGCAAAATATATTATTCAGTACGGTCAAAGTTCTCTTATCGAATGATGTTTCAAAAGGTACTTACATCTATTTTTCCGTCCAATTTTATATCCATGAAGATTGCATCAACAGGGCGTGCGTAAACTAACACTCGAGCCATTTGCTTTATGAAATTATTATTATTATTATTATTATTATTATTATTATTATTATTAGACAAACTGCTTACCTGTACATAAAGAAAATCTATGATTAGTGGAGTAGTAGACTTTAATAATAACCTCAAAGAACAATACGCGTTTTCCTTGAAATATGTCATAACTGTACAATGACAGTAGCAACTTGTATGTGAATATAGAAATTGTATGAAATACAGTTATCAAATATATTTAACAAAACTGTAATTACTTGATAAAAAGTCGTGAAATCAATGAAAAGCAGAAGACAATGGAAAATATTTCAGGTTAACGTGTCATACATTATCTTAAAAGTTGTTTACACCCTCTTATTATTCACTTGCATCCAGAACATAGTCCCTTTGTTAATAGTTCGCGTCAAAATAGAATGTAAATTTTTTTTTTTTTTACGCACATATAAACATGCACAGAGAGAGAAAATACCGTTCAAACTCGGACACCACCATAAGCAGCACTATGGGCATCAAAATGGCATCCTCCACTAGTAACAAACATTGCGCTCGGTTCAGACAGGTTCAGATCATTATCGGTAAGGAAGTAACCTTGAAAATATATTTATGGAGGGAAAGTGTACAATAATGAATCTTATATTATTTATAATACATCATTCTTTAACAATTTAATATTAGTTTAATATTAGTAATATTAGTTTCTAATCTTATCTAATCCATTTTATAGATTACATTTTAATTACGAAACAATATCATATGGTACGTTTACACGTAACGGTAAATCAAAAATTGATTCGTAGAGCTACAGCGCATGCGTGTTACTAAGTAGATTTTCTGACTAACTTCACGTTATGTACAATACAATTTTCTTGTTCACGTTTCTATATAAACTCACGTTATACATGTGTGTATATCTGTGCATCTAAGATGCACATCAATGAATGTCTGATTATTTCTACATCATAAGCATCGTAACCATCGCATTCGTACACACAGGTTTGGAAACTCCAGTAGAGGGGGTAATGCTCTTAATATTCGGAAGTGTGTTTTACAAATCGGCCGTTAGTTATAGCGCATCGATTTGTTAACACCCTTGTCTGCCTTATCACTGAAGGTAAAGAATATAAACTAAACTGTTTTTCATAATTTTCATCAATATACTTAAAGTAAACATACGGTATTTCATGTGATACAGAAAAATGTTGTTTAAATAATTGTAGTTCTACATAATACAATAGAGCTTAGTTATAAACACGATCGTGCCGCTGACACAAGAAGCGCTGCACGGCGAAGTCTAACAAATCGATTGAAGTGCCTTACTTGAGAAATATTTTCTGGCCCGTGGGCGTTTTACCCACTCTAATGGAATTCTTAAATTTGCGTATACGAACATGGCAAATATGTGCATATATGACATGCGCGCGCGCGCTCACACACACACATGCGCGTATACTTACTGTTAGCTCTGTCTAAAGGTTTATGAAATACCATTGGTTGTTAACGTATCTGTCAAAATATCTGCTTTATACTCTAGCGTTAAGGATGAGAATCTTATTGCTCAAGAAATTAAAATGTGCTTAAAGAAATGATTATCTGAATCCGATGAGCCGTCAACTTTTGCGGTCGGTAAATTACCGACAACATATTTATATGTAATATCATATGAGATACAATGGCAGAGACGGGACGAAGTACAGAATAAACATTTATATCAGTATACATAGACGAGACGTAGAATAAACACGTTTTTCGCACGACTCGAGGCTTTAGGATCCTTTACCATTTTGGCATTATTCCGAGTGTTACCGACTCAGCGTCTCGATAATATTTTCTCTCCCCTTCAGCATATTATCCAGTCCAGCACATTATTAAATATATAGGTATCTCCTTATCATATCACATCTTTGATAACCAAGCTTTTGTGTCAATCGCAGATCCGGAAATATTTACTTGTACTCCAATGATCTCAGGTCAATCCCCGCCGAACGCTTGACCGGCCGGCCGGCGTTCCCACAGTCTTGTCCCAATAGTAATAGAAATAGAGGGAAATATAGGACTCTCTAAGAGATGGTGCTCTATCTTTAAATCCATCTCCATTTCTGTCATGGAGTGTTGCAGTTCCAAAGAAGTACTACACAAAAATCATCCTGGTAACCAAATGATTACTACCTAGCGAATCTACAAGAGGATGGATTGGAACGCACAACAATACTCTGTTGGAAGCGCAACAGGCTTTCTGCGCTAAGGAAAACCAAAACTGGTGTTCTCTCGATAATGTCTAGACCAACAATAGAGTGTTTTTCTGATGACGAAGATAAGGGCCTGCTGAACTATGCGTCTCATTTAAAAGATAGACAGAGCCACGTTACATTTCTCCAACCGGTAGGGAGGACAACCGCGGAGGATCTATACTGGATGGAGAAAAGGCGGCTCTGGATCGGCGTTTCATCGAATACTTAAAATAATAACTTAAAACGGCCTTGTTACATTTGGGCTTCTTCAAAACATGGTAATGGCAGCGAAATCTGAGCTGATGTAGGGTCGTCGTGACAGTCTAGCGCGGCTTACCTCGCACAACCACATAAATAAATTAGCGAAGGTGGGGATTTGTAGTACCTAAATAGGCTTCTTCTGCTAGATGAGATAACAAGCAGTTGGCCTTATGTCACGACGTCCCACGACGTCCCACGACGTTCCGCCACGTCCCACGACATTCCACGACGTCCCACGACGTCCTATGACATTCCACAATGTCCCAGGGTGCCCCCCCCCTCGTAGGGGGTTATTAGTCCAGTCTAGTTCATCAAACAGTTCTGGATGATCCAGGCCAGACTAAATATATATCTCGGAATTATTAATATATGTTGTTTACCAATAGCAATCTAATCCTAGTATTAAAGTTAACGTTACACTTTCAGAATAGTACTTCAATAGTATCAATAGTATTGGGAAACGTTACCAATTACCCGGTCCCATCACAGGGAGGTAACTACGCTCGGGTTCCATTTACGTAAAGAGTTTTTAAGCATCGGAGGCAGAAGATGTAAAATTATTTGATAGCAAGGGAGTAGCGTGCATTGAAATTTATTAATTAGAATAGGTATAGTATGTGGATTCACATAATCATATTTGGACATTGAACTTACCATCGAAGAAACCAAATCGTGCGACTTACCAATTGTAACCCCCATGATTAGCCATCAGCCTTTGAGTGATGAGCTCTCGTTGCCATCGATTAAATTGCATTTGCTTCTTCAATTCCACGAATGCGGTTTGATTCCTTGGCTTTGAGCGAGCACAACGAGCTACATTTCATCCATAGACGTTCTACAGTTACACTTTGCATTGACACTGATTTTATACGAAATAGTTAAGTGAAAAATTAAATACTGCGTTTAAAATTAAAGAATAAAACTAAATGGAAAGCAAACTATCATTTCAAAGACTCGAAATATTTCGCTAATACTAAATAAAACAAAGTAAATCATTAATTTAATCGCTATGAGTTGGTAGTATTAATTTAAATGAATAATAGAATTGCTTCCGATTAATTGTATGACTATTAATATAAATTAAGAGCATAATTATTTTAAATTAATGGGAGGATATTGTTATAAATTATTGGTACAATCGTTAAAAATTAATGGAGTAATTATTTCAGATTAATAATATATTGTTATAGATTAATAGTTAAACTGTGAGGAATTAATAGATCAACCGTTGTAAATTAACGGCCCAAATGTTGTAAATTATTAGTTCAATTGTTACGAATTAATAATTAAATTATTATTAAGTGAGTAAGTAACAGATCTATACGATACGGCAGTTCGAGGGAAAATGAGCCGCCGCGCGCGTCAAACACCTTATACACCACGTACAAGTCGTAGAGAAGGAGATTCAGAAACGTAAACGATCCCGCGCGACCCTGTAAGAGTCTTTGGTTTATGGATGGTCTTTAAAACATTCCTTAGGCTTATTGTTCGTTCTTAAAAAGCACGGAGAAAGCGGCGTTTCTCCCATGAACAATGTCACCCACGAACCACGTTGGTAGGAGGCCTCCTTCACCTATCTTCATTCATTAACGTTGTTCTAATAATTGCGACAAATTCTTTTTATTTCAGTCAGATATAAGAAATTCTCTTACCGTCCTAGGAGATTGGTATCTGATTGATATTAACTTGCCTGAATTTTACGAATGACCGTACATATCGTACGTAAAGCAATGTAAACACAACGAGTCTTCGCATCCATCATCGTGACTGTATGTACCATATCTCCAAGAGCGGTTAAAATGATTCTTTGCTAGCCGTTTCGTTCTCAATGTAAAATTGTTTATCACCGTACTTATTGCATTATTAATCGTGTAGAAATTCAAATATGTATAATAAATAGTTAAGCAATATGACCACGATTGTAAAATTCTCATTTTTGCTTATACGTTAATCCTACTATAAACCGATCAAGGTGTACGAGCAGAATGTTTCTGGCAGTGAACATATTATTCAGAAATGTAGAAATAATGTAGATTGAATTATATGCAGGAAGTTGTTTAATTGCAAAAACCATTTTAGTTGATTAAATGAGCGAATAATTGGTCGCTTCAATGATAGGGCCGTTGATACAGCGAAAGGCTACTATCCGTGCAGCTAGTAGATCCTTTCACCGAAAAGAAAACGATAAGAGACGGAACAACGATTGCATTCGCAGGCGCGTCCATTCCGTCGCTGAACGACGTGAAAACTACCCGAGGATATCCAAGTTTTGTAAGTAATTAAAACTACTTAACACGATTTCATCCAACTTCCTGATATCGCAGGGAGATATCAGTTTAAAATTGTTCCTTAACAAAAATGCTGCAATTACGACGCAATCACGATTCCTGACAATTTTCAATTATGCATAATCTAGCATTCTTTTGCTTGAGGGATCATTTATATGTACCAGTATATCTACGTTATGCTAATTTTTAAGATGCCATTAAGTAGATAATCCTTCCTTTTTTTCTTTTTCTTTTTTTTCTTTTTTTTTTTTTGTTTTTATCTTACGCTTAATTAGTGGCTACTGTTTCTGATAATTGTCAATTATAAAAAGCTTTTTGTAGAAACAAGACGATAGAACTAAATACCAGAATTGAACTCTGTTTGTGCCTTTCACTGGCATCGCCTAATATTGTACACCGTACAGTTAAATCTCGATACTACACCAATCTCTAGAGAGTACCCTAGGATTTGATTTAATCCTTGGTGTGCTTACCTACTGTAAATCCTATTATCTCAGACCTCCGGGCACAATGTTAACTGGCACTGCACGACTACTTGAATCGATCGTTGGTGGTATGATATAGATAAGATAATCACATACAGCTGTAAATCAGATATTAACAGAGAGTTATCTCCTGCGCACTTTGATCGAATAACGATAATTACGTTTACGAACATGCATAAAGAAATTGTCGAAATTGTTTCGCACGTTTTATCTTTTGCACACGTAAATTTTACAACACGTATAGGCTATAATATCTACATACATTAATTAAGAATTCTAAATAAATTTACCGCGGATTATCTTTGCACAAATTTCTCCATTCAACTCCATTCGTTCGATTACAATAATGTATGTGATGTGACAATGTGAACGCAGCATAGCGTTCCGGTATTACTAAAAGATTGATTAATATAATACGTTGGTGAAATAAGATGGATGGAGAGTGATAACAGTTTATGTAGGGTAGTTATGTCACGGCAAAGCTTTATGTCATGGCAAAGCTGTATGTCACAAAATCTGTGTCATTAAGATTGATTCAGGTCCTATGAGTCTAACTAAATTGATGCCTGTCTTTCAATAACAGTATTCAGTGGCAAAATATATGCTGTATATAATGAAGATAATGTAATAACAGGTTAATCATAAAAGGCACTTTGATGATCACCGATTTTATAATGCCTGGATGGTTAGAAATGGTTAAGATTGACGAATAAATATGGCATGTGTACGTACGCTAGTACGTTTCCCTACGATACCGATCGTTGTTTATATCACGGTTTAGTCTCATTATTACCTATGATGCCTACACCGAGATATAGAATAAACATGATATCGAATGCTTTTTCGTGTTCCACAATTTGCTGGTCGCTTGGCGCCGCCGCCCTCCCCCCTCCCCTCCCCTCCCCTCCCCTCCCCTCCCCGCTACCCATACCATTTTCGTGTCGCACGCGACGTTATCGATTCAGTGTATAGCAATAGTACTGATTCGGGATAGGATAGGCGTGACATTAAACGGGTTTTCGTATCTCATGTACTGAAATATCGACTTCAAGAAGACTTTCACGCCCTTTACGATTTATACCATCCACTCGGGACGATTTCAATGATAAGTCCGCTTGAATCATAGCGAAATTTTAGTTGGCGCTGGATTAAATAACCTTCTGGTCGTTGAATTCGTTTATCCGAACGTAAAATCTGTGATACGAACGAGAAATCGTAGGTACATAGTAAAGACTACAAGACCACGGCAGGTTCGAATAAACGGACTTCTGTCTACATTAAATAAGAATTACAGACGTTATAAAATAAATAAATAACGTAAGCAATTAAATCAATAATTAAAATAAAACAATACTTTAACGTAATCCTATATTAAGACAGAGTTCTGCGCGTGTTTGTGTGCGAAGGCATATTAAATTTATTTTATGTATTCAACGATTAATTATTGAACAACGGTATTGTCCTTAGAATTAAGTTTAAGAAAATTAAGGAAATTTAATCTAGTAAAAAATCCCGAGATCCCTGTAATCATAGATTGGAAATTATAGCGAGATACGTGTTTTAGTCATGATTAATTTTAGGATAAATATATCCAGGCAGAATTCATTGTACACGCACAGACGCGCAGCTTAGAGCGAAAAACTAAAAGCTCCTTTATATAATCCTTTCAGGTATCAAATTATTGAATAGAACAGTTGATTTAATAGAGTGTTTATGCTTTCAGTTTTTTAATTTCGCTTCAATATAGAGTCTTTCATACGAGGGGCCATCAGCATGATTGCGATAATTTATCAAACAGTTGTCTAAAAATACGTTCAAATACCTACACTAATACGACATTAATGAACAATATCCGAATGAATTGAATTCTTTCAGTCTTAACAAAAATAGCCTCTATTTATAAAATCATATAATTTTCCCGTTCTATATTTAATAATTTAATCCGATTTAACAAATTAATTTCATAAATTATGAAATAATGTAGCGTATAATGTACGATGTAGCGTTATATATATATATGAAAATCGTATTTCACGAGTACTGGAAGTATGTTCCGCGATATATTTAGAATTTAAGTAATATTATGCAAGTACAATCAATTTATCTAAATCATCTGAATTAAATTTACCTTGGATGTTCATAAGTGCTTTATTCCTGTATTAATTTAGAAAAAGCAAAGAATACACTTCGTATAAACTCCATAAACGATCACAGAAGAATTTCACACGATTCCTTCGAACAATATCAAAGAATTAATCGTCATTGGTGACTATTTCGAATGAAAAGGTCAATTGCTTCATTTGCTCTAGTGACGTACGTAATACCAGTTGAATTCGAATAACAACGAATACGATTGATACGTCTACTGAAAGAGAACGTTCAATTTTGTCAGCGCATTAAAAAGCAAACATACATATTTCATTGTTGATCAGATAATTGTTATAGAATCCTCAAATATTAAAATATCTATGAAAAAAAGAACAAAAGTTTCCGTAGATGTATTTGAATATCCCACCAACAAATACGATTCCCTCGTTTGAATTTTTCCTTCCTCCTACGGATTAACTACGGAACGGATATAATCGATTATAAAGTATGAAATCATTCAACGAATGGGAACAAAATAAATCGAGAAGATAATTACGTACTCTTTACAGCTACATTATATTTGCTGATATATATTATGAAATTAAAACTATAATGAAATATTTGCATGCACGTATAATAATTATGAGAAATTTTAGCTGCAGTTCTTTTGGTGCCAATTACTTTTGCATAGGGTATTACCCTGTTTCAGCTCGGATCACGATCATCACCGATGTACACTCTGTATTTTAATAATAGTTCGTTTCTATACTACGCATATACATACAATATGTATGAAGGAATATTTTTGATATACTTAAATCCCATAAAACTCAGCTTGTAACCTTTTTTTTAATTAGACAATTCAAAGAAATTTCAAACAAATGTGGTAAAGATAATCTCATCCGTTAATAGTACGATTTTTATACATACATATACATTGCATACATATGTAGCTACTTGGCCATTGACTACGAGATATTTGACGACAAGCAGTGACCTAGGGCGTCCTTAAATTCAGAGTAATTCATTGAATCCCTTCACCAACATGGACATACCAAATATACTAACAAGTCAGGCATGCATTTTCACTTTGAAAACTTTCCTATACATTTCTATATCTCAATGGTAATTAATCAAATGGTGTGCACTAACGCAGTCGAAGAAATTTCTAAGATCACACGCATGGCCATGCCTGTCATGAATTGGCATTCTTTTTTTCTAAATATTTCTTTTGCGTCGTTCCGGGAACCGTTATCTACCTACGTATTTCGTAACTCGTAACAGACAAGTATTTATTCACTGTTCCTTTTTTCGATGAGAATCATACTTAAGTTTAACTTATAATTATACAAGTTAAATTCTATATAATTCTATATAAGCATAATTCTCACAATGTGATTCTATCATATAAAATTCGTAACTTTTAATGGTATGACTCATTCAAATTTCCCTAGTTCTCTCTATTTCAATAATAGACTAATATATAATAGAGCAATATTCAAAGTAGCTTGCAAAATGTTGCCGTGTTGATAAAAAGTATTTTAGAAAATACCTATTTAGCCTTTCATTTATTTGATGTGCACTTCTCGAATGCCAAAACAGGTTTACTGAAAGACGTCAGCAACCTTTGGTAGTTCTTGAAATTACTCGTGAACGATGAAAGGAATCATAGTACATATCATGTATTTATGCATTTATGTATGTCACGTATAGATACGCTTTCGATCAAGGAATGTTCTTTCTCTAATTTCGATCTTGTTAGCGAAGATTTTTACATTGTTTTCCAACTTCATTTGATAACTTTTTAGATGCATTTGCGTGCCACCTTATTTTGTTTAAAATTAATGATCCTAAATGCCCGAAACTAGTTAACATGGTATTGTGATACACCGAATCATATATTAAATCACTATTTATTATCTAAAAATTATTATTAAAATCGTATTATTTAGAGATAAATGAAAAGTTATGGTCTAATATATTTTACACCCGACTAATATTCGATATTTTAATGAAAACTTTCTTCCGAAAGTTTTAACAGGTTTGCTTTCACTAGAATTGTAAGCAGCCTAGATAAAAAGAAAGTTTGTAAATTTTGTTCGGTATTCGTAATGGAAGTCATATAAATTCTTCGGCCCCTCTACGAGTAAGGAGGCCATCGTAATAAGGACATACTCATTATCAGTTGCCTCTCAAACACGGGTTTATGTATGCTACATATGCTTGCGCATAATATATACTATAGGTACGTTCGATATCGCTACGAAGATAATCATTTCATTCGCAGTCGCGTTTGAATACGAATGATAGAATAGTAGGCACAGAAGGAGGCAAGTCAGCAAGGGGAATGAATGCTTACTTACTCCGGTATATTATCGCAACACAGTAAACCGATATCAGGTAACGTGTTTTGCTTCTTACAAGTAAAATGAATATTTTATAACAACACTGTTCTATAACGTAAGAAGGATATCTTCGTATTAGCAGAAAAATTGACTTTGCATTTTCTTAAGATGGTTTTCAAAATATAGTTTTTCTATTTCATCGAAATTGAATATAGCCACGTGAAAATTTGCTTTAAATACTAAAATCGTGAAATATTACGTTATAATTGTTCAACGATTCCGGATATTTACGCATTTACACATCCGGAATCTTAAGTGTACATTTATAACACTTGGATGTTGGATAATAATCAATAGCCAATGTAATCGTGTTAGATTAACTGTTCTCGCTTTCTCTCTCGGTTATTTCCATCTACTGATTAGCGAAGTATTTTTCTTGAAATATTATACATATAAAGATCATGGTTATATCTGTAGGTACATGATTTTCAAGAAGCTTAACGTAATCGCATATAAATTCTAATTTGTGTAAAGTGTGGTAGAAATAAAAAATAAGGAATAAGAAAGATAGAAAGATAGAAAAGATTCGAGTAAATTTTTGATTAAACAAACTAATGTCCATGTTACTGTTTTACACATAGAGAAATGGGAAAATAATATTTTGATTTAGAAAATAAGTTCGTCTTATTAGAAAATGAAACGCACATATTCTTTTCCTTGTCAATACGTATCTCCATTATTACAATATTATATAATATGTAATATAATCAAAATTATGTATATAGAAGTATAGGAAAAATTTTTTATAACCTGTGATGGATTCGAAAAATCACAAGTATTAGGCTACGGTTTACGGTTTAGAATCAAGTGGATTTTCTTCTGCACGAAATTATATTCTTTGGAATGAACTACCGTAACTGTATGGCTTCTTATGCCTAACTATGACTAGCCAAGAAGATTAAATAAGATTGTAGAGAAGTATTAAAAATATGCTGCAATTAGTTCGACCATACTTTACTCTGCGTAACTACTAGCTTCCTATTCTTGCTACAGATACGAATTGACCGTTTACGCTTACGCATTTATTGGTAAATGTAAACATGCAAGTATGATTAGTATGCACATAATACCTAAAGATATATAAAATATCAAAAGTATACAGCTGGTTATAGTATAGTATAGTAGCTAGATATAAAACAAATACTTTCTCAGTTTCTATTTCTTCAATTGTGTTCACAAAAACGAACGTACGAATATGGATTTACATAAACCTTCACAGTCTACATATAATATACAATATTATGCGTACACATGTACTATATATATATATATATAAGTATAATTATAACCGTATAAGTACATATAGGTATATATAGATATTACTATTTGTACCTTGTTACTTGACAAGCGTATAGTACTTTAAAGATCGTCAACAACATAAGGAAATATTCATAAATTGAAATGCGTTTTAGTCTCGATACTGTCACTAATGACGCACTATTTAAATATACATTCTAAAATCCTGGAATCTAGACGATCTCAAGACCGATCAACTATTCCAATTTTTATTTCTTGCTCACCGCTTTTTATCTCCACACACGTAAAAGAAGTGTCGTGCCTATTTTGAGCGTCACTCGTCCGGCTTATTTATGAATCGTTGACTACGCATAAGGAAACGGCTTGTACATATATCATTCAATAACGATATATGCATAAGAAAGCGATTGTACGTCTTTCATTTATGATTTCTCGTTGTACAAGCGTACTACGAACGATAAAGATTTAAACACCAATAAGCAGCAGTTGGCGCACAGCAAAGAAATCCAACAAGACGTTATTAATTTGTTGCGCGCTAACGGTTAATGATATTGACCAGCTGAGCGAAATTTACACGACGATATAAATACATACATAATCTACCTGTGTAATAATATCAACAAGCTGAGTCAAGTCCACGCTGTAATGTAGATATACATATACAGAGAACGTTGGATAATTGTACAAATATCGGGACCCAATTACTGTAATTATGCAGAGGTAAAAACGATTCTTCTATTCCTCGAAACTGAGATTTTAGACGTGCCGGGCGTAGAAGGAGGGAACGCGAATGAAAAAGAAAGAAGCAAACATTAATGCTCGTGACAAGCTGAAACCTTCAACTTAAAAATCAAAATTTGTTATGCGATTTGTTTGATTTGCGTGATGCATGAAACTTTTACCAACACGTTTGTTACATTTCCTTGATTAACTTTAATACATGATAATTAAATACGTATCGATAAGCGAATATAATTCAAATTATATAGTGCTTTTAACCAGAAAGATCTCACAAATACATTAGTAAAGGTTCAATTAAAAAGAGTCAAAAGCAGAAATGTTTTATCTTTGAATTAATACCTAGATACATTGTTTCAGCGATATCTGATATTGAATAATGTTACACCGCTTGATCGCGGTGAACTGTCGAGTTTATTGGTGCATTGACGGTATAGTGGGGATAACGACTTTGCAATTATGCACAGGGTCTTTTTCTGCAATTATCGTACGTTTCCTGTAATGTGAAATCATTCGCCATTTACAAATGAAGACCACACAGACAAGATAGATACGTACATATGGTAAGTTTCACAAACAAATTGCTTCTTAAAATACAGTTGCTCACGAAATTATTTCAACAGTTGAGATAGAAAATTTTTATGTACACATATTGGATATGTTATATAAGACAATTTGGAATTTCATTAGCTGCATGATTATATTGGTAAAATTGAATGTATATAGGGGTTACGAGATATTATTTCTTACAAATGTATGTTTCGTAAAAAATTAATGTACAATATGAACATACGTCTTAAAGTATAAAGTATAATTAGTGGTTAATACAGGTGTATTAGATCCACACGTATAATGAACAATCGACTGTTTAAACATATTTGTCATCTCTTATACGTTACACGTATACCTCCCTCAAGATACCTCTTACAATTAGGATGATGTGAAAAACATTTGATTCATTCGTTTTATTTAATGATATCAAATAATATCAATATGCCGCAGGAATATTTCCCTTACGAGAAAATATTTTCTATCGCACCAACGATAAGAACATCTGAAGAACTCGATCGTGAAATTCGTAAGGCCTGTGAATATAAATAAACGTGTCTACTATCGGACTTGGAACGACCAAGTTTTAACGTTTAAAGACGTTTTAAAGACGTTTTAAAGACGTTTAAAGACATCATTCTCAATTTCACGATAAATTAGAATAATTATATGTTGACCCTCTCAATTTTTCCATTCTAATCCTATTGAAAAAGATGTAGCTAAATTAAATGTGATTAAATATGAAACTCCAAGAAATCTGTTCAAGATATAAATTTGCATTGTAAAACCATTTATAGCAGAGATGTATAGTGGATATGTATGAAACTGAATAACAGCAAATGCGATAATAACACGAATGTCAAAATCGATCGAAATAGTAATCGAAAGATGCGATATTTCATGTTATCAAATTGATAAGATTGTTATTGTAATATCGAACGTCGGGTCCTTTTAATTTGTCTCTTGAACCGAAATGTGGTATAATTTTTAAAAGTTTTGGTAAATTCCCTTACAATTTTTCAGGTTTACTTTTTCAGGTTTCTTGTAATCATGCTAATACTTATAAACCGCCGGATGACGAATGCAGGGTCATCTTGACCAAATTCGGTATTCGTTTTTCCGTTTCTCGTTTCAAAGTGCTACAAGCGTGCAATAATAAATAAAAACAAACAACATAGCGACATTGTACGTGTATATTTGTTCAATGAGTTAGCCAGAATTATTGGCTATCTGAAAATACATTATGAAGGAAAACTGAAGCATCGAATTCGTATCTTATCACTCTAACACTAACGCATATGCCGTTCGTGTTTCGGTAATGTGTTTATCTCGCTACCGTGCTCGATATGAGAATGGTGCCTCGCAATATGTAGTCCTCCGCCACAACATCGTCACTAAACTTGACTGATTCTCTAACTTTCGAACAGTCAACATCTTTTTACCGCGTTTCTACTCTTAGATCTATATAAAGTGTAATTTATACGTGCAAACTCAGTATATAGAAAATTGTCATTATTAAGTGCATAATAAAGTGCAATAAGGAAGAAAAAAAGAAAGTTAATAGTTGTGCTCCTTCTTATATCTTTTTTTTATAATCTGAGTTGTGACTTGTGATCTTACGCGACGATACTCGAGCTATCATGCGACAGAAGACAGACACCGCGACGACAATGTCGAACGACAACGATCTGTCTATTATTTCACCCAGGTTTATTGTTCCCCGCTATTGTTAAGCAGCGGCTACGTCAAAATGATCAAAAACGATGTAACACCAGCAATTCCCGGAATATACATCGATACGCATCTATTATCGAAACACTCATTATCGAATCAAATTCAACTAAAGCTGTAACATATTTATGCGTATATATGCCGCAATCATACAACATGGACAACAATTTTATGTTGTTGTCCAACTGTTCTTCGATATATGTAATAAGTATTATTATACATATACGTCTATGATATTTTGAACCAGAATTTCCTTCTTAACACTGCGAGGAAAAGCACTTTCTTGCAATACATTCGTTCTGCCCAGCGTCGCTGTTAAACTTGAATGTAAATCTCCAAAAGTATCCATAAAACATCAAAAGTTATAAAAATATCGAAAGTAAAGCAACTCGTTGTAATGTGTAGGGGATGAAACTAATCTCTAGGTTCTACTTTTTTTAGTTGTATTTATAAAGATATGAATCGGCAAAGAGATTTAAGCGTTACGCTTAAATTAAAGGATATTTATTAATTGGAAAGATCCGAAAGATTAAAATTCTTTTCTGCACTTGTCTTTTGCTTTCCTTTGTTTTCTTTTCTCTCTTTCTCTTTTGTGTTTTCTTTTCTTTTTTTTTCTTTTTGTTCTTTTCTTCGAGCGTGGAAAAATTTGTAGAAACTTCGGAGTAGAAAAAAGATTCGCTAACAATAAATCACAAGCTAAGAAACGAAATGCGCGGATGCACGATGTTAGTAGATACGTACATATAATATGATACAAAGAGAAGATTCTGCAAGAGAATTTATCGGCGATACAGTATAGGACAAAATGATAGCTCAGCCAACATTTTTATTTATTCCCAGTCGATTTTAGCTTCCGTTTGCATTTCCTTTCACACGGTTTGATAAACCATGTTCCACGTAAAACGACTTTCAGTATGATTACAGATTACAATATAGAGAGTAGGCGAAATATATATTCTCTTGTGTATATTTACAAAGACACATGATAAATGAAAATATTGAATGGGCTATAATTTTGTCTTATGCCGCGTATCTTTGTTTCATAGTGATGAATTATACAAATTTTTAATAAAAATAACAGCAAAAAGGATAGTGTCAGATAATTGAATAATTGTTCTTAATTGTTTGCCATTAATATAGAACATATTATACATGCCATTAATATAGAACACATAATATACGAAGGAAATGTCACCTCTTAAAACGACCAACTTTCTGCAATCTCGTTTTACCTCCCTCGTGTTCCCTTGGATCTAGTATGTACAGTCGTAACCACCGTTATAATAACTTATTAGCAAATGATGGTCAGTTGAAATCATACTTTGAGTTTTCTCAATTTTGGAAATCGCCGCTGTTTGGTTCGATTAAAATTTGTCAATTCTCCTTTTCCAAACGAGAGATTGATATTTGAAAATATCTCAATTACGAATCGAAGTTTGAGATCATACGATAACTGCGTAACATTAGATTAAGCTACTTCCGAGCTGATTCATATACAACGATATCAAATATCTCAATAAACATCAGTATCTGCCCACTAATAAAAAAATAGTGTGTAAATAAAGCACAATTGACGTACAAAAATTAACTGATAATGAATAACGAGGTTTAAAAAATGCGTAAATCTTGGCAGCTTCTCCAAAGAATTTTGAGTCTGCTTTCGTCGTGCAGCTTGTCGCAAATATCAAATTACCATATTTCCAAAGGAAAGAAGTCTGGATACAATGAATATACCGGCATGGATAAGAGGGAATTAACGCGATCTCGAGAAATTTTTCACACTTTGCGTGATAAATATGACGTATGTTAAAACTTGGTTGGAAAATTTCCATTACGAAAGACTTGGCCGAGACGCCGTGTCGTATCGCGACGCGTCACGTCAATTCGTATATGCAAGATATTAATGTATGCGGTAGCAATGGATCGTATGATTTTCATAGCAATCACGGTCGATTCAACGCGATACCTTTCTTTCTTCCTTTCCCTCTCTTTTTTCTTCCCTTTCTTCCTTTTTTTCTCTTTTTTCTTTTTCTTTTTTTTCCTTCTTTTTTCTTTTTTTTTTTTTTTTTTTGGGGAAAAAAATGATCAGTTTCCATCGAGAGTTATGGGATTAAGGTTATTGTAGAGAAGAAGCTATACATCGCAACAAGAAAACCTATATCGCAAAAGGTTTCACCGGTTAGCGGATTACGTGGCAACGTGTACAATTTAAATTGTATATTATATATACGGAATTAATACGATAAGTACGATAAAAAAAAATTAACGAACGTACCAATATCCATTTCTTCTTATGGTATGTTAATTATGCGGTTTCTCAAAATTTAAGGAAGGAAGCATCCTATCGTACACCTCACTCCTAAACGTATAACCAATTATGGCAGGTGTGATTCTATTAATTGTATCTTCTTATTTTATAATACGTATCAGGTTTGTTCCTGAACAATTTCATTTGTGATAAAGGTAAAAAATAACGATTTGAAGTAATAAATTATCTTCACTGTCTTCCTGTTTTTATTGTAAAAGTAACATGGACAAAGTAAACCTACTTCGTGTTAGTATCAAACAAATTGTTATCAACTAATTTCCCATTCTTGTTTCAGCTCTTTCAAATAAAATAACGCAGATTTTAATGTGAATTGAAATTTGAAATATTGTATTTTGCATATATATATATATATATATATATATAATATATATATAAACAATATACCTAACTACTTCTTTAATTGGCTGATGCATTTCCATTGTATCAACTATTATGCCACAATATAAAGTAGCAGTTGTTCTCAGAACTGTTTTAATGTTAATTATTCCATAAAATCCGTTGCTACCATACAATCGGAAATTATTTGAAATATTATTCCAAATATAAAAATATTAAATATTATTTCAAGAAACATCTGTACAAAAATAATTCATCAGATAAAATAAAAAATTACTACATTTGGTAGATAGACAACCAAAAATTGTTCCAAGAAAAATAATTTTCTTTTCGTTTCCAGTCATTTTCTCTTATTCAAATGAACTAACAGATAATTATCTCAAAATAACATCGATTTACATAAGATGATATATTATTTGGATAAACATTTTTCAAATATTTTATATAGGCAATCTCCAAGCCTGATACGTGTGTGTGTGTGTGTGTGTGTGTGTGTGTGTGTGTGTGTATATATTGAGAAAATATAAATTTTCTGAGTAGCGATAGGGCTTATTGAAAAGCAATTGTAACGAGTCTTTTGACAAATATTCCTACGCTATGAACGATCACTAACGTTATTTATATATTTTTATATTATATTATTTATATTATAATAACCAATACTTTGTATAGTAATGTAGATATAACATACAGGCAATAACCACAAATGTTAATAATCGTAATAAATATAGAAATTAAGAACTTTGCTAACATATTATCGTTCGAAAGTAACGAAAATTTCTTGATGAGGAAGGAATTTAAACTTTTTAACGAAGAAATAAAGGTTCGAGTAAATATCGGATCTTTTATATAACAAGTGTTAAATTAAAGATTCGTATAAGGATAGTTATTTATTTAAAATACCTTGATTAAATATATTATATTGTAATATTTGTTTGACCCGATTTTTGGCACGGTATATGTTTAATCTTATATTTAATATTATTTAACCAAAAATAATAAATACCGCAGAAAGTGAATTATTTTGCTCCTCATGATATATTAATCCTGTATGTACTGATCCTGGAGCTTTTATATTTCAATCTCGCTCTCATTTTAGCAAATGTAAAATCGAAACGAGAAACGCGCAGGAATCTCTTTTATGATAACATTTCGTTCAAACTCGAAATATTTTTAGCGTTAGAAAAGTATTATTGGATTGAAAATGACCAAAAGGGAGTAGCAGGATTAAAATAGTCCCATAATTGCACAGGTTTTTGTTTCGTCTTCTTTTAACAATCCTAACTATTACATATAAGGTTCTTCACTTTGACCAGTAGAATATATGCATAACCTTTACCTAATGGTAAATACATAAGCTAAACTAAAAATCGTTATTGGATACTAAATTCGCCAATTCTAAGAATCTTTATCAGATTTCAGTCTGTTTCAGAATATCTATATCGCATTCATAGGTCATCTTTTCGAAGCAAAGTTAATTTTTCCCTTTTTCATTTTCTTTCCTATGTTTACAAGGTCCGTTGGCTCTTCGTGCGAGAATCAACGTAAAACCACTCGGATGGCTAACAACAAAGGAACACAATGTATTTCTTGCCTTCTTTTTTCCCCTTTTCTACCGGTGCGTGTGCGTCAAACGTGAACGACGCGACGCTCGTAAACAGTAAGCATTGAATATGCATGTTGCGGCACGTGGACAAAAACCTATTACCCTTGACTTTCACCAGTCAGTACCTTCTCTGGCGGAACCAGGGGCGACTGCACTTGCCACTTGTCATAGCGTGTGTGCACGTATCTCCTGAATCTGATGCACCTGTAGATCGGCCGTTTGTCGTTTCATCATTTCAGTTGTTTGCGCGTAACGAAAGATGATTGCGAAACGGCGCGGCAAGCCGATCTCATCCGAGCTCGGTCGAAGGTTACCGAGCGTCGTGGCTACATAAATACAGCGAGTGACGCTTGGCGACCATTCGAAGAGCCACCGAGGTTAAAGTAATTTCATTCAAGTGCAGCCGTTCAGCTAATTTTCACTGTGAAACGTACATTCGAATTATAAAAAGTGATACGCAGCGTGTCAATCACGCGACCGAGAAAACGTTTTCTCTTGGTAAAACCAGTTGAAGAGGGACGCGTATCGGAAGAGATTCGTTTCGTGTTTGAGAGTAAGCCCAAAGAGAAATCAAACATGTACACCAACCCGTTTAACCGCAAACACAGTACTATACGGCAAATGTTGGACAAGTTACTCGATCCGACGAAAAGATCCATCAGAAGATCGGAGAGTTTGTCGAGTTCCGACAGTGGCAGTTCCAAGGGCAGCAATAGTTCCCTGACCAGATGCACGCACAACCACAGGGGGGTTTTACACTGGGGCAGGAAGTGAACCACCGAGGAAGATAACCAGTGAAATACTGTGATTCTCCTCTTTCTCTCCGTTTTTGCTTTTTTGTTTCTTCCTCTTTGCATATCCCCGCGGGAAAGCAAGCCGATAAGAGAAGTCATTAACAGTGCAAGAGTTTGCTGGCAGTAACAGCAAAGTATGCCAGATGTGGAAAATAAAAGGCTGACTTGCTGACGATCCCGTCACCGCGGAGGAGACGCGTTTTTGAATCAACGCGGGAAGCTGCGACGCGACTTGGTGAAAACACGAAGCCATATATCCATCAGCGAGACCAGGTGTTATTACGCCGCGCCGTCGCGTCGTGAAGATCGATCGTGTCTATTTGCTCGGATCGATGATCAAAGGATATCGTACGAGTCACGGCTACTCGAATGTACGGTAAATATCACAACTGCGATATAAACGTCATTTTTGTTTAGAAGAAATCTAAATGATATTCACTACGATCAAAATATATGAAGTTGATCATCGAATATTGTCAAATCCATTCAAATGTTACCGAATATCGTATCGAAATACATATAACAATCATATATCGAACTGTAAATTCCGCTTGGATATATATATATATATATATATATATATATATATATATATATATATATATATATAACGCACGCATACAAGCGCTATATTTATTGCATATCACATTATTTATTTTGTAGACGAAATTTAATTATACATGTACACGTCTGTAGCATTGTTAAGACCACCATGTGCCATAATCGTGAAAATTTGCAAACGCTTTTCAGTTGGCTGTTAGTTTTATGTTACTAGTCAAAAGTCAGTATTAGTCGCTGAATCTGTACATGAAAAATATGTACATGTTACATGAATCTGTAAATCGACGATAGTATGTTATTTCTAATTTATTTGTTTCGCATGAAACATTCAAACCAAATAAAAGATATTTATTGAAAAATTAGTTGTTTCGTCCTTCCTCAACTCTTTTCTCATTCTTTTGCATCAGATAACATCCCTCTCATTCTTCTACATTCTAATATAAAATTTTTCACACGATATACGCACTCGCATTACAGCCAATAACTGTATGTTAAACCGTTGAAGAAGTATTTTCCATCTATAAATTTAATATTTTACCCATTACTATATTGCAAGTTAAACTATTTGAGAAAGCATTTTCTTTTCGTCAGACTTTCGCAAATTACATATTATTCGAAACGTATGAAGACCATAGGAAAAATCATGATAACTACATACATATTTGTTAATTTCTTGATCGTAATGTCACTTTGTAGCTATACAAAGAAACATTGAAATATATTTCAATATAGAATAGATAAAAAATAGGAAGAATCTTTTAAGTTCAATCGAAAGAATTTTTAAAAAGATAATCTTAAGATAAACGATATTTTAATATCTTCTTTTACGTATTCTGGTAAAAAAATTACTTGACAACGTATTGAAATTTCAAAACTGCTGCCCTATAACATATAAAAGATGGAAAATGTAACTATATATCATCCTCCTCTATCCCCATATACACTGGCGTTGATAAGCGTACATGTGTCTGAACGTTTTGATTCACTTGCAATAGGAAGCATAAGTAAATTTTACCAAATTTTGGTAAGTATGCAAATCAAAGAGGAATTAATAACAAAGAGTTACTATCTTTTTATGAAACTACCAGATCATAATACTGAATTATATATTAAAAAATATATGAATATGTATATATATACATATTTTTTTTTCATTAATTACTATATAGGTATTTATATAGAAAATTATGGATAAATTAACCATTATAGGGCAATATCCAATAATAAAACTGGTATGTATGTAGCTACGCATTCTATAATCATCAAACTTTATATCATAGAACTATACTCTGTTACTTAACAAAATCTATGTTTTGAATTCCTTTAATTTCTGACACAGATTAAAAGACAGATTAAAAGGGCTCCCTATACTGTTTCTGTATCCACTGTGATGGAGTGGAAAGACGTAAGGCAACAATTTGGTACATATCCCTTTTCCTTGCCATTCATGCGGATAAATTTTACGCAATAAAAGTTGAAATAGCCACTACTAATGTAATAGTTTCTTTTCTATGAAAAAAAATCTCGCGCTGTATCGATTAATGTATTAAAAGAAGATACACGATTCCTTCTAAAAGAGCAAAGTTCATCTTCGCACAACCCACACCCACCTACAGAATAACCAACATCACAATATGCCTGCCTTCAATTCATTCAACTTCTATCTCAAACATTTTTCGCTGCGGATAATAATAGTAACGTAAACCGAAATCTCAATATCATGTGAGACACTTGATATGTACGCGCGCGCGTGTCTACGTTATATTGTATATGTACATATAAATTGCGTAAATGTGATAGTCAAAACCGATGTCACTTATTATTAATAAAAATCTTATGGTCAGTAACATTTTTCGATCATATTTTGTTATTACACCGTTGATTGTAAATTTCCAAGGAAAATTCAGTTGAATGTAACAAATATGCTCGATTAAATGATTTTATGTGAAAAGGCGTATACGTTGAGTCAATTAAACAGCTACAGTTGTAAGCTAGTGCTGTGGAAACGTATGTACGTACCTAATAATAATAATAATAATGATGATGATGATGATGATGATGATGATGATGATGATAATAATAGTAATAATAATGATAATGATAATGATAATAATAATAATAATAATAATAATAATAATAATAATAATAATAATAATTCAATGCTGAAATATTTACCTATTACGTTATTGGCTTAATTGGAATTCAAACCGTTTCAAATCAGACGATTGAGAGACGTTAGTGAGGAGAATAAGATTTATTGTCAATAGTTACCTACAGGTGTGCTTTTGCAATAGCAAGCAATTTTTACTCGAATTGGATAATTGGATAATTGTCAACTGCAGCGTTGTCAATTCTCTTGTTGTTTTTATCATGGATTATCGTGGATTATCATTACAGTTACTTACATCAAGTCTTACCACATAAAATATTATTTCCAAGTAAAATATTATCTTTCACTACTTCGTGAATATGTATGATAGAATAAATATCACTATGTTTCTCTTTAATTTAAATGGGATATGTGAATGGGATTTGATAATATAATGATGAAAATATGGTTATTCTGTTATGATGTACAGGTTGCAATTATTTCTGTGCTCACCTATTGATCACCAACGAATCTTTTAATAAATTTTAATAAACATTTGTCCTCCAGGCCTCCAAACAGGCCTCCTTTGCTTTGGTTAATCATTTCGTCAATGAAGATAATACAAGATAACGAGAAAGCAAGAATAATTATAAGTAGATTGTGCATATTTATGAAATTATACATTTTTATAGGCTTAATTAGAAAAATGAATTTTAAACAAAAATTCACTACTAATCGTAAGTATTACAGTATAACAATTCATTGATATACATATTTTTGCACATTATGTACATTTTTGTAACTTTGAATTTTCTACAACTACATAAACATTTCCAATCTAATTATAAGATAGCTATTAAATAAAAAATTTTAATATCATTGTATTAAATTTTGATTCGGAATAAATTCATGGTACATTGGCAGAAAATACAGCGGAATATCTAATCTAAAATTCTTATTACATTTATGCATGCATAATACATATGCACACGTAGCAATCTCTCTCTCTCTCTCTCTATATATATATATATATATCTATACCCAACGGTAGATGGTATAATATATATATATATATATATTATACCATCTACCGTTGGGTATAGAGATAGAAATCATTTTTAAATAAACAGAAAATTCTGCTTAAATATTAGAGAAATCGTATAGGTCCTACTCAAGAAGGTGTTACGAAATATTGAAGGACAAAATTTCATGGTACGTACGAAGGAAACTTTTTGTTAAAACATGGTATTGATCCAACACACGTGCGTAAAAGTTCACTTTCTCGACATATTATAGCGTGTACGAAGGCAACTCGATCAATCTTGCTACCAGAACGTTCTGAATATCTTTTAACCGGACATTATAATCACGGCTTATTAAATTTAAATACATATCGTAATTTCCACTAGAAGAAGAAAGAGGAGAGAAAAAAATAGTTTTGTACAAGATAATTAGATTGCGAGTGTCTATTGGAAACATTTCTGGGAAATTCCAATACGCAAAAATGTATAAGACTATAATTATCGAAATATTGAAATTTCGAGAAATTTAGATTACAAGAATGCTCGACTACGGGACGGTCGACTTTAAGAAAATAGTATCATAGGCTGTATAATTATCTCATGTTAGGTAACGATATTTAAAAAAGTGGCGATTTCGTTCGGGATTTGTATAAATATCCGTGTATTGTGAAATGGGAACGCAACGTAATTTAAAGAAAATAAAACTAAATCGCTTATCGTTTAAAAATGGCGACGGATCATCTCATACTGGTCTGTGATAAATCTGTCGCTATGCCATACTTTAATACTGCTGTAATATTAATTCCTCTTGTACATGTCTAAATAGGTCTTGTTTAAGTTGTTGCAGATATCATCGGAAACTAAGATGGGATAAACGGCGGTAACAGGCATAGGGAAGAGTTGTCCAAAATGATGACCTTCACAATATATATGATACTTCGCGGATCATCAAAATCGGTGAGGTGCAGCTGATTCCGAATAATTGACGGATAAACTTATCACGTATTTAATGAAAGGAAGTACGTTCAATCGAAGGTTAGTGATTTTTTAGTTTCTTAAGGCTATGTTTTGGGAATAACAGGTATTAATTTTAAAAACAATTGAATTTCATTAATTAATTATTATTAATTAATTTTATTAAGTACTAACTTTAAAAAGAATTGACGATTCTTTTCCCACACTGTTCAACAATATTTCAGAGAATTACTCATATGTAGTTTTAAGCTTACATATTTATATCCTATTATAATTATTATAGGATAATCGAATTTCGATTTGAAATTGATGGATTATTTTCGCATGCGAAAGTATCTTTTATCTCGAATTACTTTACAAACGCAAAGAAACAGCTAAAAATTTAATAATTGTACAAAAAAATAGCAATCTGTTTCAGTTATCTGTGCGATTCTCTCTCTCTCTCTCTCTCTCTCTCTCTCTCTCTCTCTCCCTCTTCAATATGTTCACAGGTAACCCTTTTATAATACGAAAATTTAGTTGAAAATACCATGTTGTATGGAATGTTGTGCCTTTAAAATGCCGTTGTACGAGAAGAGAAGGTGAAGTTGTGGAAAATCTACTTCCTCTCCGATTTCGTTAGATGTATCAATCAATATCAATGTCCAGGATGTATGAAAAATAAATGTGACCGATTATCACAGCAAGATTGCACACAGTCTCTGGCTCGGTAGAGATTTGTTCCAGAAAGTTGCAGCAAATGTGCAAAATGTATTGGCATGCTGGTTAGCTTTTGAGGCCATCGACGCACACCGTATTCGTCACACTGCCATATTTGTTTGGCACCGCCAACCAAAAATGGTAACCAAGATGGCATTGCCGTCTGGCAAATGCCGACGCAATGGGGACGCAGCTTAACGGAGATGTCAACTCTGTATTAGTGTGTATAAGATTATTATCGTGTATGGCGCACAAAAATATTTTAATTTTAAGTAATTAACGTATATCGCACACATACGCTAATAACACACTATATAGTTACAATGTAGTTACATGTACTATAATACTATGTAGTAACATATAGAAAGCTTTTGTTCATAATATATGCGTCGGATACAATATCTTGAAATGTTATTTGCGCTACAATGAGACACGGTTTGGCAGATTTATATTGATATTTACGATCAATATTCAATATTAAAATTTCTATAAAATTTATTTATTATTAAAATGTATATAAAAGTTGCGTGATATTTATTGTAAACATATACATGTATTTAGTAGAGAATTAGTATATAGTATGAATAGCCATTTTTCTTTATTATTTCTTTTATTACTTAATATATATTTTAAATTACTTTAACTTGCTTTGAATTACTTAAACATATATCTCAATAAACGATACTATTTATTGCACGTATTAAAAAGAATTATAGAAATATAGAATATAGATTTAAGATTATATGTATCAGTATCTCGTAGATTTACAATCCTTTTCTTACATTATTAATAATTATAAATAAACTAGAAGATTTTGTAAATTTGGTTTTTTTTTATGTGTTTTATTCCATGTCTTTTATATGTTAAAGTAATTCGATATCAAAGAATATTGTACAAGTTAACGTTCTTACCATAATCATAACATTTCAAATTTATTTTCATTTCGGTTTACATTACATTATTCATTGTTTTGATTTACAAATTACAGTGATTTTTCGTTCCGTATATTTTTTAAACCTTCTCTTATCTGTCATTGTGAATGATGGTAAAAAACATAACTTGTATAAATATAAATTATCTCATAATTTCACTCATTAGCTGTCTAAATGGACAGGTAAAGCTTTTGTATTATAATTAATTGGTCTAGGTAATAATCAGGGTGCCAAAGTATCATGCTCCTCATCATTCTCACTTTGCACGTCTATTTACGAATATCTGCGCGCATGTAAACGTGGAATTCTTCCGTTGACGCGATGGATTTTTCATTGAGATACGTATCAGTAATTATCACAAGGGAAAACGTCGCTGTCAGTGCTACTCCGTTTGTTATCTGGGTATGGTCCCATCCTGGCGTCCTGTCATTCGAAAATATCTCGAATTTACATTCGTGAAAATGTACGGCGCTCCCTCGTTCGGACACAAAATCCTTTCAAATATTTCTGGTAGCCCTTGCTCGGTTTTATTCCCGACTGGTTCCAGCATGTTGTTCCACAGTAAATTCGCTCCTAAAACCAAACGGCGAACAAATGTCGCTCGCTGCGCATTATTAAAGCACTGGAATATACGCAATCGTGGAACAATTGCACGCGTTACGAAATGAAGCTGTTATTGAATCAAATTTCTGTCAAGTCCTTGATTGATTTTTATTAAAATGTTTGTGACGATTCAAATGTATCATTGTATATTTTTGTATAGTTTACCAATAATGTAATATAATACAACATAATATCATGCAAAAAAAAAAAAAAACCGGAAAATGCATCGAATACCATGATAATATTAAAAGAAAATGTTCAAAATGTTTCGATTTAATCAGTCGGAGCATGATTCTGAACGATCTTTTCACGATACATGTAACTGATGCTACTGCCGTTCGGCTCTGGTTTCCCAGAGATATTTACATACAAACAACCGTCATTACCGCTACAGTGATATAATGTGAATCCTATAATTGTGAATCCGTGACAGCGTATTATGCGTTATTTGTCTTGTGGCGTAGCCGGATACGATGACTTAACTCTAACTCGAAATCTATGTAACCAGACCAACTAAATAAGATATTCCACGGATGCTTTGGATGGGAGCGCATCTGCACGGAAGTATAACGTGTATCAATAATTTCCCAAAATCGATCAGAGCGCTACCAGTAAAAACCTAAACTAAACTGATACAAGAATATAATATGTATTATAGATATAAGAAATATAATTATTGTTATTAGGACTGTTGTTATATCCACAACAATTATAATGGTCTTTCGGTTCTCATGACTGTTTCCTGAACCAAGACCGATTCCGATTTCATAATTGCTTTTAACCCCGTGTAAAACATCCAAATGTAAAAAATGCAAAGGAAAGTTTGCTACATAAGCTTAAAATTTCAGTTAAACGATAAGTCTCTATCGCTGCCACATATATATATATAGAAAAGGATTGATGCTCTATACAGAATAAAAGGAATATTTCGTTGCCAAACATTTCTACTTTGCATTAGAGATATCGAATTTTTCGTAAATTAATTTTTTCATGTTTATTACGCAAACTTTTAATAATTATTTGCATATTACTAATAATAGTACAAAGAAAGTTGTATTTTTCCCCCTATAACCATTCACTTTATATCATTTATTACATTTAAATTGACAATCCTTTTATGTACATTATCCGATTTACAATTAATCGCGTAGATGAGATTGTTGCAAAGTCATGATCAATTTCATGTTGCGTATACATGTTGCGTGTACAGCAAACAAGAAACAGACACCAGATGCGCTGCCTCGTTGTCAGACCATCCATGACTTCTGATTAACTTATCTTATAAAAAGACTAACTAGTACTTGACTTTGGTATGGTCGTCGTTAACCGATTTGTACTTTCGTTTAGGATGAATGACGTGGAGCGTAGAGAAAGCACACAATCGTCGTGTCGTAGGCTTCCAAGATGTAATTTATTCAATTACTTTTTCGGCATAAAATTAAAAAGACACAGATAGCTGAACGTTGAATGGTTACAATGTACGAGCGGTTATCGCCACTACATAACCCATAATTAAATTCATTTATGATATTGAATTTTTTTAATCAAACATTTGTAAATGAAAATAAATTGCAGTTACAAATAATACAAAACCTGCACCAAAGTGCAAAACTATTCGCTTAGTATATACTAGATTTTATTATAGAATAGAATTAAATATTTATAGAATTTATAGAAGATTTAGAAGAGAGACATAATAAGTATATTTTGTCCGATTGTCCGATTTTAATAGATTGTAATAAGAATGAAATCATAAAAAAGAAATTTCAAATAATTGTGAATCAATGATTATTATGATATATATATATATGGTATTTGGTGAATGACCCTTAGGTCCAAGTTTCCCTTTCTTATGATATAAACAACAATCAGAAACTTTTGAGCGATATTGTTACGTATTTACGAAGTAGGACATTACTTTCGAAATCTCGTTATCTGATACTATATTACAAAACTAGATTATGGCCGGAAACTTTGAACAACTTACCGTGTGTCCATTAAAATAGGAATTATATTTCACTATAAATTATTTGTTATTTATATCCCTACCTAATGCATGCCCCTTTTGACTGAAGTGAAAGCAATCGTACGTCACCAGACTAGGGTCAATCGGTGGTGCTTCCTTTGGGTTTGCGTTCGGAGCATTAAATAATTTAATGAACGGTTGCAATACCACCGTAAAATTCGGAGACGTGTCGTATCTAAAATAAAAGAAAAAAGGTTCGGCATTATTCGAATTGTTTCCAATAAATATTTATCTGCGATAATTATCCGAATAAATACATAAGCTCGAATATTCTATCAGTCGTATAATTTAATTATTCGTCATTCGTTGAAAATTATTCATTTTATTCATTCGAGTAATTTATTATCACTTGCTTATTGTATATTCATTCGAATACTTTATTCAAACATTAATTCTAAAATTATTTGAATAATATTATAAATAATTGCCTTCGCTAAATTTTATACCGGAGTCTTTATACGAATACATTCAGTTATGCGTGTTACGGATAAAGTTCGTAGAGTACGTGTATACGAACAAAGTCGATTTCGCCCGGGCAATGTCGTCAGCATTGCACGCCACATCGTTACGCTGCCGCTGCACTATCGCTACATTGCCGTTGCGCTGTCCAGCAAAATGCAAAGAAATAGTTGAATAGCGAACATGACCCGCTGTAATCCGAGCAAAATTGCCATTGGCCACCATTAGGTGGACAGTGTCGGTAGCTACTATTTCTTTACGACGTTTGCTAGGTTTGAAACGGGCTTTGTGCATAATGATAAATCCACGTGGGCAGCACACCGCCAAGTTATTTCTATTTTATTAAACATAAACGCTTTACTACCGCGCTTTATTATATTGGAAAAACGTTAATTTATGTTTTCATTTCAAGATGCTGTCCCCATTTTCGAATGCAAGCTTGATATCTCGTAGGGAGATTGAGTTCATCATTTTCCGAATTTTATATTTATCTTCCTTCAATTCAATGAGAGTACCGTTAATCCTTTCTGGTTCTATTTCTTGCCGCAGATTGACTCTCGTACGATGCACGATCGCTTTCACTGTTCCTCACAGATCTAAAAGTCTAACAGTGATCTAAGATCTAGCGAACTCGCGGGCCAAACGATCTCCCCTCCCCGACCAACCCATCTTTCATGATACGGCAAATGAATAATATTTCAAATATTCTTAAACAATGTTTCACATGCTATGCAAGTTTTCCATAATTCTATAATTATAAGCAGTTATAAGAAATATTTACTGATTGCTCAGTCACAAGCGTACCTTCCTGAATATATTAAAGCTTCAACGGCTTGCTGATAAAGATGCGACATTTTCGAAGCCGCAATGTCCGGTCGATTACCTCTGTGCATGCAAGCACAGTAAAGTGGATGCAATATATGGCACATGGTAGTTTGTGGTAACCTAATAGAAACTGTAACATCTATAAGTTAAAGTATTATAATTAGTGAAATGTTTAAGACGATATCTATACGAGATATGTACATATATGTTAGCGACAACGCATTTTCTTAATGATATTACGGCAGGTAGCCCGTCGCTATTTATGACTGAACCTGAGTAAGGATCTTGGCAGAATGAATCTTGAGCGAATGTTCAGAAGGTGGATAAACGGCTGCTCGATATCGCCGAGCAAGGAATCGTCGATATGAACATGACTGTTCAGAGGATGCATGTGACGAGTTTGCGGATGGCAAGCGATCCGACGTCGCATTACTGATTGACGCTCTTTCTTAGACTTAGCGGACTGAGAGGGGCCGCATGACATTTATCCAGTATAAAAAGATCTAACATACACGTACCTGGTGGCTCACGGAAGTATTTGAAAACTTACTGTAGAAATCTTTATACGTACATCGCGCGTGTTATATAAAACATATTAAAATTTTAATGACACCGTGATGAAATACGAGAAGTTACGAGATATTTGCTGTATGTATGTACTTAATAAATAATTAGTATACAATACGAACAGCCATCTTCAATATACACCAAGCCAAGTTATGTTGTGCTAAGTTAAGCTAACGTTAAGTGACCATTCGAGATTTGTCTACGCATGTCATACGCTGACCTGTTTACAGTCCACTTTAGAACAAGGGCAAGTAAAACGTAATCATGAATGCATAAAGAACAAATAAGCGCGCTGATTATTGTTCAAATTACATACATATATACATACATACATATATATATATATATATATATATATATATATATATGTCGGATTATCATTAAGATTAGGATTAGGGACGTTTGACGAATCTTCACAAGAGTTATTCATTATTGTCACACGATCGAGGTAACGTTTATTAACACAAGTACGAATGTTACAGGATTGACAAGTGGCTGCGGTAATTATACACTGATGACAATGGCCTTAGGTTCGATAACGAATCCGCGGTGAACGGAATAACGAATATACTTTGCTCCCAAGTCTAGATCGAACTCGAGTTAATTTTCCCGTAGTACAAGGATTACTCGACTTTAACTCCTTATCGAAACGTAGAGTATTCAAAGACGTTACGTTAGGTAACTCGCTAATGAGATCTTAAAAAAGAATGACAGTCCGTCACGATGACGCTATACAGGAAAACTATGATGGGATGTGTCCAGGGACACGAGATCATCGGATTCGTCGAGGAAAGTCTTAATTTTCGGAAGGTGAGGGAAGTGGACGTTGCTGTTAATTGGTTAATTTCTATGTTGGTGGTTAGAAAAGGATGCTGGTCGCCCTTGAGAGAGAGAGAGAGAGAGAGAGAGAGAGAGAGAGAGAGAGAGAGAGAGAGAGAGAGAAACAGATAAACAGATTTCCGTTATCTTCTCGCAGTAGGTGATAGATTTAGGGATTGTTAGATGAGAGACTGTTCGTTTGAAGGATCTTAGTTAACTAAATATTAAGATTCATAGGGGAGGGGGGGGGGGAGGTCCCCGGGCTAGCCGAACATGCACTGTGGAGACGCATCGACATCTGGCAATCGTCTTGCTCGGAGAATAGAGTTTTGTGTGTGGCGAGCCACGAGGCAGAACCCATTGGAATGTCGAGTGTCGCTAAAACTATTCTTTTAAGGGGAGCTATACAAAATTACTCTATACCTCTCTTAGGTAAAACCCGTTCATCCTGTGACCGCGGCTACGTTCGGCGACTAGCCATCGCTTCGAGTTCATGCTCACTATCGCAAATCTCGGACAATTATAATCGGTTTGGTTTAAGTATCGGGAATTCTCCAAGGAATTCCAAAGGCGAGGCCCGATGTTCTTCCATCTCCGACATATATATGTATGCATAAATCCACCTTCAACCGTTTATGAATGTTCCGATGAAACTCATCTTTCCAATTAATGTTTAACTTGCACAAATATTATCCGATTCACTTCAAACGTTCTATTATGCACTACGTCATAAAATTAAAGTATCACTGAATTTTGGCCAAAAAAAATTGTCGATATGTATTTGAATTGATGTAACTTTATGAAAACAAAGAGATCGTAATAAATATTTGAAGATTGTTGCAAAACAGCATGTTGCAAATTCAAGTCGCTTTTTCCCTTTCGAAATTTTACGAATTCAAGTGACTCTACGTGGTTTGAACAATTCTTTATTAGCAATTCGTTTTAAGCATGAGACACAAGATCGACCGTGCAACGAGCAACTTCTTCGTGGTTACCATACCTTGGTATGTTCCAATGTTAGCGGCACACTTTTCGTTTAAAGTGAGATAGATCGTTTAAAAAAAATTGTACAGTAATTTATTAGAGGTTGTCATAGAGATCGTTGCATCGAGAGGGACTTCTCTTTATAAGATCACCTTAAAACGTTGCCATTTCATAACGAAAGCGCTCGTAAGTTCAAGTAATTGTACATATTATGAAAGTTCTATTTCTATCCTTTTCTACAATATAGGATTTGAAAAATTTCCTTATACTTTAAACTATTATTATAAACGTAGAACTAGAACTATAGAATATTTATTTCAAATTATAATTTTAAATTAAATTAATATGATTTTATGATATTCCCTATTTATATATTCACCATTTTCATAGTTGTGTTGTATCCCGACCCTTGCAATAAATTGGCCGAGTTTTTCTCTGTAATTCTTTAAATTCTAAGTTGCACCCGTTTTAGCTTGCAATATTAGACGAAGATTCCATTTGAAACGATCAAACCATTCTTTTTCAGAATTGTCATAAACATTACCTATGACTGGCACAAGATTGACTAATGTACGAGGTAGAACAATTTTCAAGAAGTCCAATGTCCTTCGCAGATGAAGAGCGTAGCGAAGCGGCGAAAATTGTACACGATTGAAACATTCCGCGGAGCAAATATCGTTTGCGCCGAAGAAGATTGTAATCAGCTATAACACAGAAATATTCAAACTTGTTATTTTAAAAGCAAACGTATCAAGTAAAGTTTATTTCGTTCTGCATACATATATTTCCTACTTATCACTGTAGTAAACACTGCAAAATATCTGATATACTTTTGCCTATTCAAGGTTATGTGTTAACCTTTTAAGAATGTGATTGATTCGTGCAAGTTGTCAACAATAGCACTATAAATTTCGCATCTTAAATGTAATAATAGCTCACCCGATTGATTAATATTTATTTTCTATAAAATGTAGCAAGCATGTACGTATGTCTCTTTTCTTTTTCTTTTTTTCTTTTTCCCCCTTTCTAGTTGACACCAGAAACGCAAAAATATAATTTTTAAATCATTCGTTCGAAATCTTTCGCCATGTTCCATTAAATTATTAAGAGGTAAAGCTCTGGGTTAGGTTCTTTTATCACTACCTATCACGTGAATATTATGTAATATTTCACATACCTTCCACTGCTTCCTTATGTTTATTCTTCGATCCATTTTGATCCTTTGAACAAGAATCCGAGCTTGTTGTAGCGCATCTTCCGTAGCAGCGACAGGAAAGGCTATATTTAGTTTCGCTTTCGTTGAGATAAATTCACCTGTGCCCGTTGAATATCCTATTAAATTGGGATTGTACACCTAATACAATAATACAGAACAATTATATGCAATGATAATTGCTGATTTTGTAAGGAATTTTTGCAAATAGCAGTTTCTCGACACATTAGCCGATCCGCTACGATATCGACAACGAGAAGAGGGTTGCGACCGTCCCCGCGGTGCGGTGTCGCGTCAGAGCCTGGAATTGTTAGTATTTGGAATACTTTGGAATAAATAATCCACAATTCAGAAAATTCCCGAACATTCGTAGATCGTTGATGTATAGATAGGGCGCGATCAAGCGTCGGGCAACGCCACGCACCGGAATGTGCCAACGATCGGTGCACACATTACATATTTAATTTCTAATATGAATTCTAACCATCTGTTAATGATATTTATTAATGATAGTTATTTATTAAATTTATTAATGATATTTATTTAAAATAATACCGTACTATTCATTGAAATTACGATAAAACTACAGTAAGTAGTAAGGATCTACAGAGAGAACCATAGATATTTTTATTAAATTCATACGCACTAAACAGAAAATTTTTCTTGAAAGGCGAGTTTATAAAAACAGCGAAAGATCGAAACATAAACATATTCCCAAAGTATACGAAACAATATCTATACCAATAATTATATCAGAGTTTCATTATATTTAAATCAGAATAAATGTCTACTGTACAACACTAACAATACATGAGCATGCATTGTGAAGAACATGCGTACATTGCGTTTCCCTTCCATTTGCTAAATTGGATTCAAGGAGAACGTAAATTTAATGCGTTTAATACCTTTAGCAAATTAGGAACGGTTAAGAATCGTCTCCAATCACCTTGACCACCCACACACCAGCTAACTCCACGTGCTTCTATAAACGTTCCTACTGCAAACTCTTCTAGAGCTCCGCTTCCTGCGACCAACGAATCGCCCAGTCCACCGACTACATCTATATCACCAGGCCGTAAGCGATGCACACTGTCAGGTACCGATAACGATCTAATGATTGAAAGAAAGAAGGATGATTGAAAATTATTGCTACTAATCTTACGCATAACGCATACTATGTACTGCGTGCATTTGTAAGTCGCAACAAAGTATCTTGTATACTTAAATATTATAGTCTTGCATCGAAATAAGTAACACGCTCGTCATTGACCAGCTGTTTATTACGAGCCAGGCAGGCATACTATTCAGATTGACTTTGTTCTCGAAAGAGGGAAAGAAAAACGAAGTCTCCAGAGATTTTAAACGACGCTTCTGTTTACTCGATCGTAAAAATTCGTGGTCTCCCGCTTTTACGGACCTTTTACTCGTTCTCGGATATCTCACTTTCTCTCGGCGACTTCAAATAAACAAGAGGAAACAGATAGTTGCTTATTCCGAGTCAGGAACCAGTTGTTTACTTCGGGGCAAAAACTACGTACCGATATTGCTTAAACAATGATAAATCAGACTGATACCTAAGCTCGTTGAGGATTAAGAAAATATTTCTGTATTACGAACTCATTGGAGTTCATTTATTGCAACATTATTTGGCGTGTTTTACTAAAGATTTACCGAAATTCATCTATTAAAAATTATTTTTTTATTAACGAACCAAATTTTCGTAGCAAATTTTTCAAAGTTTTGGCTTTCTGTTTTGAAGATTATAGCAGATAAATAGATTGTTAAATAAATAAATAAATAAATAAAGGTAAAAATATAAACATTTCAAAATAGGAACTATACTTAAAGATCATTGTAATTTAAACAAAATACAAACTCGTATATATCATTGATTTCCATTGATTAATTAATTCTTGAAATTACTTACTATTACGGTACTTGATACGATAGTAAGTAACGAAACTTAAGAAATATACTAATAAACTTTAATCGCTTTTAATATACTTTTGCTTTTAATATCTTTTGTTTCTCTTCTCTCTTGAATTAATGACGTATGTTACACGTATATATGTGCGTGGTTATACATTATACATACATATAAATAAGCGATTCATAATAATTGTAATAGCACCGATGCGATAAGATGCCACATTAACATTATATTATATTACATTGTATTATACTATGTACTATATAGTGCGTTATGCTGTACTATGATAAATAAGGCATGCTTCAGTGAAGGGATATTAATTAAAAATGTGTTGATCGAACATACCTCCCAAATTGTACATTACACGGAAATGGTACACGATCAGGAACACGAGGTTGACTTCTTATGCCACCATATATCACAGGATACACAATTCCATTATTGTCGACATCATCCTAAAGAAGATAATCTTTTTTATATTTAATTATTTATTCTATGTCCAGAACATCTATCTGTACCTTTCATTATTATTTGAACGTAATTACTTTTAATAAAATGTGTCCGTACTTATGCATTACACATACACGTATGTACAATATACATACGTTATACAGGATATTCGGTGACAGGTGTCAGAAAATTTAAGGAGTGATTCTTGCAGTCGAAATAAAACGAATGTCAAGAATAAAAAAAAAATTACATCCTCGGCTGTGTTTTTGTAGTACAAAGATACAGATAATTACACATTAGCCGAAATATCTCGAGTGTGCTTTCGTTCGTCGGATAGAAGTTCTGCTCGCATGCAGAGGTATATTTTGGTCTGTTTTTTTTTTCTTTTTTTTCTTTTTGCCATATTTCCTGACACCTGTCACCGAACACCTATTTATACATATAAATGTATATAAAATTTTTCTCTGTTAAACTTCTAAGTTTTCTTTCACTGTAAAATTTTATATAATTAATTGCAATTAATTACAATTCATTATTAGATCTGGGCACAGCCAGAAATTCATATAGTTTAATGATCGATTCAACAATCAAAGAATTTTCTTGTGTCTAGTAGTAGTTGTGAATTAAATTAAAATTAATTGAATAAAGTTAGAGTTAGTTACTCGTTACATATTAGGTTTCTCTATAACGATAACGCGAGAGATACGTATAGCAGTATAACGGAAAATAACATGCATCTTATTTTATTTTTAAAGAATAAAAACGAAAACCTCCTTGAATTACTTTACACGTTATAATCTATAAAACGAATTGAAAACCTACCGAGGATATAACAGATAGAATCTATAGAACGAATAGAAGACGAATAGAAAATAATGAACAACCAAGGAAAGATAACGACTCTGTCGCTAATGATAAAAGTGACTATTTGGAGATTACAGACGAGAAACATAATAAATCACATTTCTTATTTTTTGATAGGAGAAACAATTGTTCTCAAGGGTTCGATATATTCGAACCATATACTTGGTTTGACAGTTTCATCCTTTTTAAAATATTGCTTGCCTTATTAATTATATCTTGAACGTTCGTAAAACTTGGTCAAATCATCATAGTTATTGTTAGAAAACTTACATCCTTGGACCTGACAAGTTTCGCTTTCGTTCCCGCCTACGTCGTTCAAATTCAAATTCTCGCGTTTAACCTCGAAGACACATTTTAAAATGCAATAATAAAAAGAACCTGTACTTATCACGTTTCCTTCGTATAATTTTCATTCTATATCATCTCAAATATGTAATTACCTAAATGTTTCCGATTTAAATCAACAACTTCTCGAATGACTCTACCGTATGTGTCTACCGATAATTTATTCCCAACGAGCAGCATCTTATAGGAGATAGAAAATTTTCAATTAATAGCAAAGAAGAAATTCACGCGCTCGCGTTTGTCACACCACTATTTACGGTTAGCGAGTTCTTTATTTTCATTCTTATTCTAACGCGAGTTTTTCAGCGAGGCATAAAAGTTCCGATGCGTACCATTTTACGAGCATTCGCGGTATCATGTTCGATGTAAACATGGCACCATCAGTTTGGATAGAATTTCATCCTATACCAACCGTCATTTTAGTGACAACGGGTTTAGCACATATAAAATACAATGCACGTCGCGGCGGTTGCTTTCCTTCATTTGCATTCTATCGTATCGTGGCTTAAATACAGGTCGCAAATAATTTACGGACGCCCGTGCCCGTGTCCGTGCATTAAAATGGACCGACTGAACACGAGACCGAACAAACACAGGGAATCCGGTCTAGTTTGTTCTTTCAAAGAGAAGTACTGGCCTTTCACTAAATTACTCGGCATGCAAAAGCACTCTTTCGTTCCCTTGGTTGTCTAGTCGTTCTTCCGGTTTAACGTAACATGTACATAGGTTGCAATATCGCGTTAACATGCAACATTCTGGCGCGGATACAATGAAATCGATCAAAATTCAACAGTAACGTGGTTGATAGTCAAATTAATATCATTCAGTCAAATCAACCGACATTTTGTAGAATAAATAAGATCTTTTTTATTAACCGAACATTGATCGATCAATGGATTAGACGAATGAACGTGACACGAATCTATGGAGCGAGTGGACTTATTGTTAGTATAGTACCTGCTGAACGTGGCTACGAGGAGAAAGATAGTTTGCGGAAGTAAATAATTGTAATTAATTGCAATTTTGGTTTGTGAAAGTAAATATTGTATTGCACGAAAGATTGTATTGGTTCGATCAAATTATCGTCTATATTTATTTCATTATACTGCTACAATTCGAAATCTATTTCAACTTTACAAATATCTACGATCTATAATATTTGTATAGACAAAAAAAAAAAAAAAAAAAAAAAAAAAAAAAAAAAAAAAAAAAAAAAAAAAAAAAAAAAAAAAAAAGAGAGAAAAGAAAAAGAAGAAGTGCAAAATTATGTCCGCAAATTGCTGCACTCTTATGCATTTATTGGAAATTTGGAGACCATTTAGAAGCGTATAAATGTACCGAATGCATCTAATGTCCAAAAATATGTTCCTGTCGCAAAAAATATGACTACCACCTATGGCGTTAGACATTCGAAGTCTAATCATTGCACATTTCTATCTAAATGCTAATTGATCAAAGCCTTTCAGTCAGCTCCCAGTGCCAGTCAATTCTTTTACATAACAGTAACAAATTTGAGAACGGAATAGACAATTTTATAAATTACCAGCTGATTGTTCTATTCGATATCAAGTCCAAAAATTGAGCAATTAAAATTTATAACCTATAACTTGTCATTCGTCATTAATATACTATTATCATGAACAGCTGATAAAGCGCAAGAGGACCCAGGTGTCCCATTATTTATAAAATGAGAGCGTGATTGATGTTTATTAATTACAAAAAAAAAAAAGAAGAAAACCGTAAAGGCACGATATTTCTAAAACTTTGTAATTAAAATTAATTTAAAAAATTAATTTTGTAGTAGGAGGATTATTCAAGCGTTTTAGTAGGCCTTAGCAAAAGGACTCACCCTTCCTGATTGAAGCATGTTTCGCAACAGGCCCACGAAAGAACCCGCGACTGCTGGCAATAGTATTAAGATCAACGGCGGATACTTGGTTTCGATTCTCATGGTGCGGCGCAAGAGAATCAAAGGATTTGCTAAAAATTTCGTTTTACTTTTTCAATGCTTTCCAATGCTTTAAGGTTTCAAGGTTTATAGTAGCTCGAGAGATTTATTTCAACGAACGAAACTTTCTCTTCTTTCTTCGTATCGATGTCGTTACCGTTGCCGAAACCTTGAACTCGAGCTTCCTTCAAACATGTCCTGGTTATTTCACGTGACATACGGCCTTCGACGAAAACTGCAAATTGCATTATTATATACTGGAATTTTATATACAACAGATGAGGGAAAGTATTTCAACGAAATGAAATTTTACAAGTTACATGCCATCTGATTATCCTTCTTGACAAAAAAAGAAAAAAAAAAAGAAAAAAATAGCAAAGTAAAACAAAATTGATATTTATAATCTATAATTTGTATTTTATATTTGTATTATTTGTTAATAAATTATCGTGCAGTAGTCAAACTAAGATCAAAGTACTTGAACTATCAAACTGAAAATTAATCAAATTATGCAAACCTTGTTAATCTTTCTTTCGTTAAACTTTGCAAATAACAAATGATCTACATAAAATTTCGTGTCTAACAAATTGTTTATTAATCGAATTCGCGAGTTGATTAAACGGAGCTAATAACAGTTTGGCATGCGTGCCGCGTAAAACTTTCTATTATTCCTGAACTATTCCTAAACGAACAACCGATGAAATTCGACGAATCGCGCTGACCCTCGCGAATAGGAATGGAACAGCAAACATTCAAACGATATTGCATAACGTATATAAATATATAACGAGAATTATAGAAGACGACGTTTTTCGCCAACGTTTAACATGCTTTACGAGCGTACGTACATATCGTACGAGTACGAAGTGTTTTGTTTTTATGGATGAATATATAAAACTTGATGTCATTTTACACATTCGCTGTCGCATCTTAAAGTATACTTAGCTGCTAAAACCTTATTGGTAATTTGGTGAAAAACTATTAAATTCCGTATCAAATACTGAAGTACCCGATACAGTAAACTAACTATAAATCCTTTCTTAAACTGCTACCACTTGTAGCAGTTAAGAAGCTCAAAGTCAAGTACTTTTTCAAATTACTTTATCAAATTATAAATTCGGACGAAAGTTCTTTCGACAGCCTGATCTCTCTGGAATTTCGTCGGATAATTTGTTAACAAGAATGAACAAGATAATCCGTTGTTTCCATATGGCACAATATATCACGAAGCGAGACAGCCAGTCGCTTTAATCGAAGGAAAAAATTGTTTCTAAATATTTGTAAATATTAATTTTTTCCATCCATCTATGTTATGATCTTTTGGTGTCATTCGGCGAATGCTATCTAATCTAAAAGTTACAAATCTTTATCCTGTCACCTTGTACCGTTGTATCAGCAATAATTGCTCGAAATGTTTTTTCGCATAAATGAACGGCACGAATATGATATAAAAATTCGATACGTCCATGATCTATCACATACGCGATATTTTTAAAATAATCGCTCTTTCAATACAGTCTTGTTGCACAGCGATGTTATTGTGAAAAAAGTGTACAGTAGTTATAAATAGTGTCTAAAATGGGCATTAATATTTGCAATATTTTGATAAATGCACAGTCAAACACGACATTAGTAGACATTCGAGACAAAATAATTAAACGATTATTAGATTCTGAGTTCCTGATTATTAATTTCATCAAACATTATGCCCTAATGAAAGATTAAAAAAAGTATTTACATGGAGAAACTACAAAGATTTTTTTTTTTTATTTAAAAGAGAAATGACAAGAAAGATACATTTGCGTAGGTCCATGGTAAATTCCAATTTTCTTGCTTATCATAACTGTATCATAACGCATTAGCATATTATCTAATGCAGTTTATAAGATATACTTTAATACTTTTTATGTCTAATATATTTCCTTCTTAGCTTCCTTTTAGTTTCGCATAAAAGTAACTTCTCAACAATAGAAATTCCCAATTTCAAATTTATCCGATTCAATTATATACATGCATACATGTATGATATTTATAATATGTATTTATAATATGTTTTTCATTTAATGAAAAAAGCTAATATGCATATACAACGTAGACAATAATATTTTAAAGCCGGAAGTAAGATTTACTTGCAAGAGATATGAATTTAAAGATAAATATCTCTTTTATAAAACAATTTCGTATTATTTGTTGAAATATTACGAGAAAAGAATTTATGTATGTACTAAATTTAAGATTGTAAAGCCATTGCTGTCGATAAATATTATTTTCAGTTATTTTTAGTAATATATATATATATATGTATTACTTACTTCATTACTTTATTAATATATATATATATATATTAGTAATATTATATATATACATATAATATGTTTCAGGCTAAAATAGGATAAACCGTGCAAATTTCGTTTAAAGGAAGGATAAGGAAACATTCCACATCCGTACCTAAATTAGCGTACATAAATTCCACAAACGGTGACTTACACATCAATGAAAAATGTAACTTCTCCGTGTATCAATATCTTCCAGTCGTTTCAACCAAAACTAGGTCCGACGATGCTTTATTTCAATTTGCACCCGAATTTTCAAGAGAAATTCATTCGTGATTGCTTAAGCTTCTTTACACTGTTTTCACATCCATGTTTTTTTAATTATAATACTATACTATACTATACTATAATAATAATAATATTAACAGTAATAATAATAATAATAGTAATAATAATAATAATAATAATAATAATAATATATAATACCATCGGTTTTAACGCAACGATCGATCATTTTCACTTCTCCTTCACTAAATTTTTAATCGCGCACTTTCTCACTGCTTTTATTTTTTTTTTTTTTTTATATACAAACTATAATATTGCCCGCATTAAAAAGCCGCAAAGAAAATATCACAAAAATATAGAGGGAAAAATTAATCTTCGTTATTTCCACTACGAGCAAGAGATCGAACAGGACACGAACGAAGTCAGTGGAGGAAACGTGCATATGTACTACGTATATTCGTCGTCGGTAACCCCTCTACTTCTCAACTAAACGAAACACCTGCGTTCTTTTGTATTCTAACATGGTAGTAATCGTACGTGAGTACGAGAGCTATGTATCCATTCATCGCGTACCCTCGTATCGTATCGACAACGCGTACCAATTTAACGGACAAAAATGCATACCCGTTTTTGAGGTACGTACTCTTTCGAATCGTGTCACCATTGCGTATCAATTTACTACTAATTTATAACATTTAAACCATTCATTTATAACATTTAAACTATTAATTTACAACATTTAAACTATTAATTTGTAACAACTCACCATCAATTTATAACATTTGAACTATTAATTTTTAAAACATTTGAGACATTAAATTATAACATTTAAAAATCACTTCTTACGATATCAGCAAACCGTTTCTCTCTTTGATCGACCGCCGGCAGCTCGCTCTAAGCGTATGCCAACAAATATATACAGAACACACGACACGCGCGCAGGCTCATTTCCGTTTCAACTACCGTACCGTGAAGATCGAAGAAATGAATTTTTATGAATGAAATTACCAGTTTGTAACATTTGCGCTGTTACTTTATAACACTTAAATTGTTAATTTGCAACATTTAAACTATTAATTTGTAACAGTTTACTATTAATTTGTGTATTAACACCTTTCGACGCCGGCGCCGATATTCATGGTTTTCTCCGTGGGGCGGCACCCGAATTCACTGTCTGCTTCGTGGGGCGGCGCCGGGTCACATTAGACTGCAATTTTCCACACGACCCCAATTTTCTTTTTTTTTCTTTCCTTTTTCTTTTGACCTCAATTTATAGCAAAATTACAAAAGCTACACGATTCCTATTGGGTTCAATGAATTCCGTGGACTTTAACTAACACATTGATATACAATTGTTTGTCAATATCAATTTGGCATATATCTATAAATGTTAAGTAACGCTGACGGGACCAGCTATGGCCCTAATTTTGTACTTTCTCCGATTATCTTTTTTTTTTCTTTTTTCTTTTTTTTCAATTATAGAAAAAAAAGGAAATGATTATGTCAAGTATATAATATTGTATCGTTATGTTTTTTTTTTTTTTTTTACTATTGTATGTTTGCTTATAATGTTGAGATAAAATAATAATATAAACTTATTCTATATTACCTATTTTTGTGAAATACATGTTTGCCCATCGCAGCCCCACGGGACAGACACGCGTGACCCGCTGATGGCGCACGCTGGCGTCACCATGTTAAGCTATTAATCAACAACATTCAATTTGCAACAATTTACCATTACTTTATAGCATTATCAATCGGATGATGATTTCTACAGAAAAGATACACATACAATAACAAAAAACCTACGTACATACACGCAATGCTGCATACACATGCGCATTACTGGTGAATAATAATAATAAAAAAAAAAAAAGAATTGGTAGTGTCGTCAGGTTGTGCGAGCAGGTGATGCTGCGGAAGGAGGAGGCGGAGCGCGGGAGAGAACGCGATTTCCATCCGGAAAGGATAGGCGGACGGCGGCGGGGCGGTTGGCGCGAGCACGACACTTCCGGCAAGCGAGCTCGGACCGCTTCGCCGTCCGTTGTCACTTAGGCGCCGGTCGGTTCAGCGCCACGGTGTCGCCAAATCATCTGGT
>CM026168.1:0-212500 GCA_014825975.1 Bombus haemorrhoidalis
CTTTATCGTCCGATTGCTCGGGCATCTTCTTATCTTCCCATTTTTTGAGGGAAGCTTATTGAGATCCCGTTAGAGTTTATAACCTTTCAATATCTTCAATGTGTTATGATGTCGCAATAGTGGAAACGGTATAATACAGCGACTCGTATGTCCCTTCTGCAAGACACGAAATGGTATGTACAGTGTCAGTAGCTTCATTATCTTTCTCTCGTTCCAAGTTAGACAAATGTGTCGTTGATACCGAACGGTGCCAGTAGGGATGCGAATTATCGTACGATATTTGTACTGATCGATGTAATCGTTGTGTGCGAGATACATGTTGCGTTCTGTATGCTTTGTTTTATGTTTGTAAAGATTAATGTAATTACTGCGTAAGAGATAGGTGTTTCGCGGTTAGGCTACGAAATAACTATCCCTTTACGCAGGCCCATGTTCAAGTAGAGTCAGAGCTCGACATTCTTGCCAACAGGTTGAATGTCGGTGACCGATGTGTAACGTTAAATAAACCCATGGGCGGGTCTCGTGCGTAGTCACCTCCTCGCGGTGAGACCTGGTAATTGGCATCGTTTTCCAAAAATTAATCAGTTGATTAATGTCTGGAAAACGATACCAAGCCAAGAACTACGCTAATACAGTCCCGTTTTGATCAGCAAAAGTCACGGATAGAATTTTGGATGATCTTTGCACCGTGGGACACCGCGGTTCACCGTGGCGTATGTCCGGACTATGTCAAGTCCATCGTGAGCCCATTCTGTACAATGATACTTATCTGACTTGGAGCAAAATACAAAGATCTATTCTCCTTTCTATCATTTCTTTTTCCTTTTTTACCCTTATCTATTAATTTGAGTACGGCTGCGCGTCGCGTGGCTCGATTGATTCTTTCGAAAGATCGCGAACTCTTTGGCACGCGCCGCAATTATTCTCGAATTTATTCTCTGATGGTTTGCTGTGCCTCTTTGGCTTCTCCCTATTTTTAAGGGAAATTTAATTCAGATATCTCGGAGTTCATAATTTTTCGATATTGTCAAAAGTTTAGTGTCGCGAAAATAGAACGTTAAATAGTTTAGCGCAACAAGTCGTATGTCTCTTTTGCAAGACTCGAAAGTAGTGTCAGTAGCTTCATTTTCTTTCTCTCGTTCTAGACAAATTGTACGATGTTTATAAAGACCGATGTAATCATTGTATGGGATGTTAGGTATAGCGTGTGTATGCTTTGTTTTGAATTTGAAAAGTATCATGTACGCGCTTCGTGTAAGATGAATGTTTTTGCAGATGTATACGGTTGTTTTTTTTTTTTTTTTTTTTTGTACATCGTTTAACTTTTCGTACTTGCTTGTGCCAGCGGCTCGCACGATCCCACACCAATTTGGAAGTTGCGTAGCAAAACTAAGGACGAGGGAGTCATTCAGTCGTCTGATTTCGTACCGATAACATGCATCGCGTTGTGTCAGGTTTGTAACGTATTCTAATCTATTGGTGGTGTCGCTTCTTCATTACTATCGTTACTATATTTTTCGCTATCGTTTATATCTCGTTATTAATGTCGTTTAATTAATACTCATTTATTTAACGATTCATTGAACATTAAGATAATGGAATTAAGTGGTCTTCTGAAATTTTTTGTTTTAATTTTTCTTCAAGCGTCTACCAAATGATACTATTACCGATAACTTTTGTCGTAAACTTTTAAATAAATTTTGAGTTTAATTGCGTTTTCATTTAATTATTTGATACATTTGTTTTAACTTCTTCTAGTTATTTTTTTTTTTTTTTTTGTGCAGGTTATTAGTCAATAGCAGGGATAATAATATACAAGTAACAGGAATATTAATGTATGGACGCAACGACGATTAATGATCGATCCGATGAATTTTCATGGAAATTTGGTAATGTTTAATTTATCTTAACTGAGACAGCCGTGTATAAACGATTCTATCGCTTTTTTTATTCGAGCATGGGTAACATTTGATATACGATTTATGTTTAATATTAAATATTAATAGATTTGGGATCTCTTGCTATTTGTGCGTATTGCTTAAATACGAATGCGTAAATTAATAATCAGACTTTTCTTATTTTCTTCTTTTTTTCTTTGTTTTTTTTTTTTTTTTTGTAAATGATAGATATAATTTTGTTCATGATTCTTACCAGGGTTGTCGCACAATATAGCTCTTCTTGTCTAACAGGAGTTGAGATACCTCCACACACATTCTATACTCCTGCTACTTTCCCGCAGTTCCAGCCGAATCCAATAAGTGGCAACAACATCGATCGCAGTCAAGGAGCGCATCAGCATAGGACAAGGACGCTCAAGGTACTATGTAAACTTGATGGTCATTTAGAAAGATAATCGAAGAACAACTTCCGTTAGCATTTTGTCTGCTCGTATAAATGTAGTCTGGATAGGTATTTGTAAGCTATAGGACAATATCAGATTCATCGGGGCTTGCTCCTACGCCGTGAGAACCCATACCCATACATACGTATGTCTATATATATGTACATAAAGGGGGCAAACCTCTGTGAATGATGTTGGTAATTGAAAGATGTTTGATACATCTAGTTGCATGAATATTTTTCTTAATAATTAATAGTAGTAGTATCTGTCAAAGGACAAGATTTGAAAGGAATACTCGCTCGTTCCTTGTTATTTCCCTTATATCTTCGCCTATAAACCGCAATAGTGTATCCACGCAACAAAGATAGAGCTGTTGAATAATACATTCTATTGTCAATATTATTATTATTATGTATCGAACATTTGTAAAATGTTTATCGAGCCAGTAATTTTAACAGATGGCGATTATTACTATAGTATTGTTGTCGTTGTTGTTGAGGAAGAAACAGTGTTCGAAGTATCTATAAAACATTCTGTTTTAATTGTATGAAAAAGGTGGAAACGTAACGAGATTAATTTAGTCTCTCTGTGCTCGTGCAAATAATTAAAAATATCTGTATATATACGTGTGTGTGTGTGTGTGTGTGTGTGTGTATGTGTATTCTAGAAATTTTAATATATACTGCTGTCGGTTAACCTAGAAAAGAAAAAATGGCATTCTTAGCATCGTAATTTTAATTTTGCCAGCAACAGGACGATCTTTTATTCCATCTCGTAGAGAATAAGCTGCAATCGCAGCGATCGATTCGACATGACCGCAATCGGGTTAGGACTAACATTGAACGAGAAAGCAAAATCGTTTATTAGGGCGGATGCGTGGCGGAGGCCGTAAGGTCGTTCGAGTGGCGCGCAGTCGATTGTCCCAATTTCAGTTGGAAATCGATAGCGACGTTGGGAAATTTCTTTGCGAACGCGACCTCTGGCAGCGACGACCGGCCGGATATCATGGACCGCAATTGGAAGAATCGGCTCGTATTTGCTCAAACACTGGAACACGATCGACTGCGATCAGGCATCCTTCGTGATCGAATAGGACTATGTTGCTATGAAAATTGAGAAAGACGATAGAAACGACGTCAAGGAGTTTGGCGACCAACTCCTGTCTCGCTGTGCGTTTGTTATTGCAGTGATCGGAACGATCCACCGACTCTCGAATGATAATGATAGAACAGAGTTTTCCGAAACGAAACACGACGAAACTTTCGTCGTTGAATGTATTCTACCAATCCCGCGAGGATGAATACGAGGGAACCTTCCTTTCTTCCCTGTTCTCAAGCTTCACAGAAGGAACCTGGAGCTGCCTGTCGGCCTTTAATTATAACTGGGCGAAAGTCTTGTTCTTGTTCTTCGTCTCGAAGTCTGATCGAAGAACGAAAGATATCAAATAATAATTACTCTGCAAGGACCGACAATATTTCAATTGTAGTTCCCACTAATTTGGCCATTTGACAAAGGAATATATGAATAAAAGCGAATCATCTCTTTGGACGATAGGTGTTGAAATTAACTCGGTGCGTTTGTAATATAAATCTTAGAACATCTGTGTTTGCTTCCGGCTGCTCGAGATCAATTGCGTTATGCGTTACACTTTTGCGGCTACATTTCGTGAATGTTAAACCTCGCCTCGATTGAAGCACAACCTTTCATAGCCTCTTGTTACTGCAAATGCCGAAACGTTCCCGAAGACCGACGTCTATAGAAACACTTTCTCTACATCGGCGATTATTTTCGAGAGCCATGAAACAGCAACAAAAAGAAAGTTACTCGTTTTTGTTTCAACGAGGACCGAGCTTAACGTTCGCGAAACATTGGTCTAAAAGTACGCCGCATATGTACAACGATTGATCCGAAAAAGACCCAAAGCATGACATCCGTCAATCAACGAGGAAACTTCAAATCTACAATTTCGTAGCAACTCCTTACAACGTCCTTCATCTTCGTAAACAACGAACGTCGCCAAACTTCCAACACAATATTCTGTAAACAGTTAACGAACGAAAAGACGTATACACCCCAACGCAACCGATTAAATGCATACATGGCGTCCAAAGTATTAACAAAGTTTTGATATTTTCAATCGACGTTAAATCAAAGAATCCCACGCTATTCAAAGTCAGTGCAATTTCATCTCGACTCTCCGCTGTGATAAAGCAAAACGAAAATAGATAAAAGAAGAGTGAAAAAGCACGCGGCGATAGTAGCGGTCGATGATGAAAACGTCAGTCGACTACGAGCTTAATTACTCTCTCTCTCTCTCTCTCTCTCTCTCTCTCTCTCTCTCTCTCTCTCTCTCTCTCTCTCTCTCTCTCTCTCTCTCTCTCTCTCTCTCTCGTTGTCGATATCCGGCGAGGTAAAAGTCGAAGATATGGTGTGGTGCGGTGGAATTAAAATCACCGGAACCATATCGAGATCGCAACGGGGGGAGGGGGGGGGAGGGAATAGAAAACAGAAATGACGCGAGAAACATCGCGGAGATAGAGACGCGATTTCACGTTAAACCTGACGCGACGTGACCATGCGATTCTTTCCAAGAGCACACGTGCACCCTTTCAGTAACTGAATCGTGTATCGTGTCTATGATCCGGATAGATCGATGTTTCTTTTTCCTTCAGAAAGGAAAAGAAGGAAGAAATTTAGCTTTTTCTTTTTTGTTTTTTTTTTTCACCTTCCACTATTGGGGGAAATAGAAATAGAAATAGAAATAGAAATAGCTGATGGAATTTGCGTGTTATCGTAGAAACGTACATTTCGAGTGGAACTAGGGCGAAATTTCATATGATTTTTTGGATAGGTTGACAAACGTCACAGAACAAATCCTGATGGTTTACTAAGAATAAACGCTGAAATATGACGGCCTCGTTTACTTGAAGTTCGTAGTAGCGAAAAGAAGCCACCTATGTATATTAAAGATGGAATGTTAAAAATGAATGGGAAAGAACGGGCCAAATCTTTGCTTTACTATTTCCTTTCACTTTACTGTTTCCTTCCCAGTACGCGTGACACGATAGGGTAAGGACTCGTCATCCCATAGAAATAGAGGAATCAATTATAAAGTGAAGACAGCACACTCTGTTTGTAGAACAGAAAAATCTGTTTATGTAAAATTATGAAGATCTGCCCTCAAACTGAGACATTCGCATCACATCTCACTCGAAGAGTCTACGAAGTAATGATTTTCGTTGCGAGGACGAAATAGGAACGAAACGCGGACGTTTCCTGGGAAAAAGAGTTACTCCTAAGAGAAATTTCCCTAGGGTGACGTGAACTCCCTTGCTCTATGAATCGAGCTTCGAACAAGCAGCCGAGGGATATTACGTGCGTACGACAAGACGTAACGTCTGTAATTTAATAAAGCCAGAGAATGTGTAGAGCACGAGTTACTTAAGCGCGTTTTCGAAAATCTCTTCCACATTAAATACAATTGCCAGTAAAGAAGGGGATTCGTAGTAAAAGTTTCCTCTCGGAATAGAGATAGGTAGACAACGAAGCTCGAACAGGATGAAGCTGGTTATTTGACAATCAGTTTCTGTATTTCGAAGATTGGAGCATAAAACAAGGGGAAGAAGAAATAAATAAAGCGAGATAAAGTTAACATTTTACCGTGATATTATTATATAGGAACATATAACGATTCACACATCGATCATTCGTCAACAATGACTTAGTGATTTTTTTCATTTTACTGTCATCGAATTCCCCAATTTTCGCAACACCAACATTTTCAAAATCACGGCTTTCGATTATTATACCGGCTCACTGATATGGTAACATTAGCGAAAGAAATATAGATATATTTCTGTGTCACCTCGGAGGAGATATAAAAGGATGTAAAGTTTCTTGGAGAAAGCGGAGAAAGTTTCCGTGTCTCGGTAATACATAAACGTCACGTATCGAGCTTTTCCCTTTCTTCGTTACACAAATTCTTCAATGAATATAATCCTGAAAATGGGAGTAACAATAGCGAAGCTATGCTAAGGTGAATTATTTCATTGTCGTATAACAAAGATACAGAATTTAAACAGATATAGCTTGAATGTCAAGCAGCAGATAAATTTTTCATGGCCGGGGTAACAATTTATTCCGCTTTAAACATGGATGTCTCTATTTTAAAAGAGAGCCCGTCTCTAGAGAGTTGTAAATAAACCATCGCGATAACGCTTTTGTAACAATCGGTTTCGAGTCGGTCTGATTATCATCCTTCGACTATTCCGAATGTACAAGCAAAACCGTATTTCGATTCAGCGAAACTTCTCCGCCTCTGTTTCCGCTTCGATTCACCAACGCACAGGGCTGCTGCTGCTGCCTTATTTACTCCTTCGCCGCCTCTGGCCCTACGAACATACTATTTGGTATCGCGAACACGTCTAAAAGTGTAGAAGAATGGAACTTCTTCTTTTTTTTTTTTTTTTTTAGGTTAGGCGCGACTTCTTCTCGAGTTGCTAGTAATTGATTTGATTAACTATTTCTTATTAGATACAAAATACTGTACATAATTGTGTACGATATATAGAGGAGGAGAGACTGATGAATCTAATGGATATGATGGCGAAAGTAGTGTCTGTCAAGGTCTGTCAACTATCGATCAATCAATTTTTTTTCCCCATTCTCCTCCCATTGTACAAACGGCCTCTGTTTCATCTGCTCTTGTCCCGACATTCTACCGCCTTCATATTAATTCACCTCATCGATCTGTCGCGTTAACAAGCTACGAATAAAATAGAATTTAGCAATCGCTGAAGTAGGAAGTAGTTGGCTTTTCTAACACGACCAACATATCGGTTTTCTGTTTCTTGATTGAAATAACAACGGGTCTCGACGTGTTTATCGAGCTCTTGATACACAGTGATACGACGAGACTGTTAGAGACTGTTCTCACCTCGTCGTTTCTTCTGTTCTTTATTCACTCCTTTATATTTGCCAGTTTGCTTTTTTCCTTCGTGGAAATCAACAACGAATTGTTCGCCCTGTTATTTGCGCCCGGAAAACAGTTCTTACGCGCAACAATAGAAAACTCCAACAAGTTGTCAGTTTGTCGACGTAGCGTGAATAACATTTCCTGGAATGTTTTATATTCCGCTTTGTGTTGAAGGTATTTCGAACAAAAATTGGACACATTGATGGATTTGTACGTGAAGAAATAAGCTTTTCAGTGCTCTGGTAATTTTTCGTAATTTTTGCGCAGGATAATATCCCGTATAAGAGTGAAAAATGGGATTTTTTTTAAATCTCTTTCATCTATTTCTCGTACCTCATTTTCTTTGTTCGCGACGCAACGATAGAATCGTTATTGCCGTGAATTGTGAAAGCGCGCGTGTGTAAAATTATGTAAAATCGTAAGTGAACGTTATTATTCGTGTTACCGAATGAAATTGAAATATTTAATACTTGTCATGCGTACGTGCGGTAAGATATGATACTAGAATGTCATGAAATATGGCGAACTTTTTATTTTATAAATAAAAAGTTAAGATGTAGCAGTTTTTCTTCTATCTAACATAATTTAGCAAAATTTCACCAAATTTCCCCAGTATTGTCCCAGTATCGATCCGACCGGCTTACAAGTAATCCGACGCCAACGTGTTAAGATAACCGACTAAATTCTTCTCATAAAAATAAACTCTTATAAGAACGACGATTTAGAATCTAAGCTGAAAGACTGGTTCATTTCAATAAAAGGTTTTAGTATAAATTAGTTCTAGTATAAATGCATTCAAATATACATATGTAGTGGATAGGATATCATACCTTATATGTTATATCTTAATCTAGTAATATTTCAGCATTGCAGCATTATTAAGTAATTGTGCGTTTAGGAATCACGTAGAAAACTTCAAAAACACATAAATCAATGAAAGATCACAAATATGTGTTTCCTTTCGTAGGAAACTGAGAGGGGGAAGTCCCTTTTAACTATGTTCAAAGTTTTATTAATATCCTTGATACGATGTTTGATGTCAGTTGTTGTCAGTTGGCCTCGATCTTTTCATCTTACTCGGCGATTGTTGCGCAATCGGTATTTCTGCCAGCCATGAAAATTTATGAAAATCTTGAAAGCTTTTCATCAAGTTTACACTAGGTTCAGCGGTGTCTCGTTGAACGATCCATGTCAGATGGAAAGCTATTTGAAAGAACGAGAGAATATAGGTCGTCGTTGTTACCCGTTTATTTTATCAGGGTTGCTGGGAACTCGAGAAAACGAGAGAACGATAAAGAAAGAAAGTTCTTTGATAACTCGTGTGCTGCACATTAGCGCAATTTTCTTTTATTTCTCTTAATACTTTCGTCGAATAATAGGTTCGCTCGCTATTTAGGAAACATCGAACCGCGTTCCGTACGAATGTTCCTCGCACGGCGTCACACGGAACAGCGTTACATCGTATTTCACATTTCCCTTAACATTAATCGCCTCGGAATACGTAAACGAAACACGAGTAGTAACTCCACGGTACTCCATAAGTACAAATATATTTTCTTCTGTTTCTTTCTCGTAAAATAAATGTTATATTTCTTACAGTCGTGTATTATCGGAACACCAATGAACCAAAAATTTTTGGGATAATACCTCTAAGAAAGAATGAAAGCATTTTTTGTTATATTTCTATTTAAAATTTTTTGTTCCTGTTTAGTATGAAATTTTATAAAACGGTTCAAAATAAATTATCTTATTTCGTATACAAAGGAAATTGCTTGGCTATTACTGAATAGTTAGTTTGGATAATCAAAATTCTATTGTATGTTTAACGTTTTCTGATTGTAGAATAGAGTTCTTAAGAATCTTGGCTATCCTAACATTTGGTGTGTGTGTGTGTGTGTGTGTACACATCGTCGTGGAAAAATTTTATTACTCGTTTCACGAACAGATTTTTATCATTATTGAAGGATAATTGGCAGATATTTTTTTCCTTCATCTTTCTTTTCATCTGCGCGATAATAATGTTGTATATTTTAATAATACGAACAATTTCTGTATGGGAAACTTGTTAAAGTTCCATTAGTTCGATACCATCGATCTTTATTCGTGTTGCATTAGCGAAATTCCACGGTATTCTTTTCCTCACATTTTCCCACTCAAACTTCTTTCTCTCGAAAGTCACATTGATCAACTCGATAAACTGAAATCTAGAGAAAAATGACATAATGATTGTAAACATTATTTTTCGATATTATCTTTAAAGTTCGTGATTATCTGCGTAACGTAACGAATAAATTCGCGAAAGAAATTGTTCTTCGAAATGTTGAATATTCACTGCGTACCTTATGACTAATGTAATTGAAAACTTGATACAAAATTAAGTCGATCGATTTAACTTCTCAGGATGTTCGTGCGTCGCTCAATGACAAGATCACGTCCCTTTCCTTCTTCCCCTCGATTCGTTTTACATGAAAGCTACAGTTTGCGACGTTAACTCTGCGTACTGTTTGATGACGATTACACAGAGTGGGAGGTGTTCCCTCTCTAAAACCGTGACGCTACGAACGGGAGGCCGATAAAAAGAAAAAAAAGGAACCATCTATGAACGTGACGGCCAATCCGATAACTCCGTGTATTCTACATAGAGAAATAAAGATCAGGTCGATGCATCGAAAGCGACACTTTAAATGCTTGTCACTTGATACTTGGGTGTCAGCCAAAGCTAAATTCCATTCCAAATTCCTCGAATTCGTTCGATTTTTATCTCAACTATCCATTATCTGGAAGTTCTTTCAAAAAAATTTTATTTTAATGTTTATCTGTTTGCGCCGATGTGACTGCTTAATAAATTCTAAACTAACGATTTCCATTGTGCTTATCAATCAAAATAATGCCTATTTATGCCAGAAAAAGAAAAAAGAAAAAAGAAAAAAGAAAAAATGGAGATTGTTTAGCAAACATTAAGTTTAATATCTTTTTAAAAATTTATTTACAATTTACTTGCAATTATATTTATCATGTAATAAGTACAATAAATTATTGCCTAAAAATCGTATTTAGTAGCAATTTCATCAAATTTGATTAGGATAATATTTCCTTTGAAAATTTTCAGGTAGAATGCAGAGAGAAATGTATTTAAGATTGACAGGTGTGGCTACTAATTCGTAGCTGGATGAAAAGCAGAGACTGACGGGAATGGCTTCTTTGAAGCTAAGAAATGAACCGCAAAGTATACGTTTGTAGGAAGTGTGAATTTATGGTATAGCAGCTTTGAAATTCTTGAAATCTCTAAAAGCGGAAAGAATTCTACTTCGGATGATGAAGTTGGTGGAACTATATTGGAAAATAAAATTCTGTCGGTGAAAATTTGTGTAATCTTGCAAACTCAGTTTATAATTTCGTAAATTACGGTTTCCATCGGAAATTTAATATCGCTTAAAGATTACTATGGCCTGCGCAAAAAGATAAAACGATTTTATATAATATAATCTCTCGATCGATTAAAGTTCTTCTCCAAAGTAATAAATTTCCTGTCTGATGTTATTTTTCTCACTTTCTTTGAACTAAATTATAATATCTTATAAATCACTCTTTATCACATTACTTAGGTATTCGCACGTTTCCGCGGTTCCTCTAATTTATTGACGAGCGATTGTATTTTATTAAATGTATATAATTTATCAAATTAATATCGATAACTAATTATAACCTATAAAATTAATTATAACCTATAAAATATCATAAATAATATTAGTTCAATTGTGAAAGGCGATATTGACGTAGCAGAATCGATAAGAAGCCGAAATTATAGGTATTTGTCAAAATGTCCGTCCGGACGTTATCGAAAAATCTAGCACAGCAGTTTGTATTGTCACGTGTAACAATGCCATCAGCGCTGCCTAATTGCTCGAAATATAATTCCCTTTCCAATATCACGGTTCTCTGTCGGCATATCGACGTCGAATCGACAGACGCAACGTTTTAGGCGATTGTCATTATCGTCGGACAATTCGAATGTAACGAATAGAATTAATCGGAAATTCGAGCGAATCGAGGAGACTGCCGGTGACGTATACGCGGGTCAGTGACAGCGTTCGAGCGAACAAAGACGGCGACTTTTATCCCTCTTTGGACGCGTAGACATGTTTGCGAAACAAAGGGAAGGAAATACGATTGAACTTTCTTCCGTATTATTATTTGCGATTAAATTTCTCTATATAGTAATATAAATATGTTATTGTACACTACATGTAGATTAATACATGTTACTGATAAATTAAAATGATGCACAATTTTGTCAAGTTTAATATCTAAAAGCTCGAAGTAGTGTCTTTTTTGTTTGTTTGTTTTCTCTTCTTTCTCTTTTCCTCTTCTTTCTTTTCTTTCTTTTTCTTTTTCTTTTTCTTTTTAGGTTTAACACACGGTTAGGATTTGAAACAGTAGAACAGACAAAACCGTATCGTTTAGGATTCCCAGATATTCGATTTCTAAGATAATAAACTTTCTGTGAAACATAAATGACATAAGTGTTATTATATGACAGAGTTAATCTTCTCAAAGTAATAAATTATCCCTATCAAACACAGTAAAGAAGTTAATGCAATAGATATCGTAAATCATATCAAAGATTAAATAAATAAACTTTTTCACATCGACGTTATACATACGCACTCGCAATCGTTTGCCCTATCCCCTCCCCTCCCCTCCTCAAACAAATAAAACAAATGCACGAAAACAGGAGAAGAGAATTAGAAATCCGAGTGTTACGTACGAGAAAGCGTGTCGCGATATTTCTCAAATTACGAGCCTGCATCGTATCGTTCATCGAAACTACGAACTACTACCCCTACTATCGATTAATCACGCATGCACTAGTTTCACGCGAGCGAAATTGGCCATAGTTTGCTAAACTCATTCGGACAGCTGTCACTGACATTGGAAAAACGGCCCGGTTACCCTATCCACTGTTTTTCGACCGCTAAAAAATTACTTCTATTATTTTCGCGAGTTAATCCATCGGGAACCTACTCGATCTGCTCGGCTGCTGAACGATGCAAATCATACCATAGCAGTAGTAATAATGATAATAGTGATAATAACAATAACAATAACAATAACAATAACAACAATAATAATAATAATAATGATAATGATAATGATAATGATAATAATAATAATAGTAACAATCATAACTAACGAATCGCACTTGGGGGACGCTGAGCGTATGGATTAAAGGGGAGTGAATTGTGTACACATAAGCAACACGTAAAATACACGTTAACGTTGCGCACGGCACGGTCTGGCCGTGATCATTCACCACTTACAACTTACAAAAACGACGATCACACGTCACGCACGCTTACGACACGCGTTCTTGCATCCACGAGAAAAAATTGTTCTTCGTCAATGTATGTACAGTGCTCGGTTAATTATTGCTATAGTACATTTATACAGTCTAGACGCGTACAATAGGCCATACGAATGAAAAGTGAAGCGTTCGCGACGTTTTTTTTCCCTTTTTTTTTTTTTTTTTTTACTTCTTTTCTTCTTCTTTTCCTTGTTCTAGAAGAAAAACTCGGCTCGCTACTTTTCGCGGGAATAAAATGGCGAGCGCGATGCGACGTGGTGCGTGGAACCAAGCGAAAACTTGGCCCCGCATACCGTACGTAGATAGATGGAGAGAATGTTCTGTAAGATTCAACTCTCCATTGTGCACTTGTAGTTTCTTTGCTGTTGCTTGCGGCAAGTACGTTTCTTCTCTACTCTTTTTATCGCTTCAGAAGATTTCGCAAGCTTGTATAGGCTGAGCTTTTTTACTAGCGGATCCTCAAGTAGCATCAAATAGATGTAAAAGAAGATGAAAGGCTTATCATGAAGAAAGACGTTGCGAAGATGGCAAAATCTTACGGTCAGTTGAATTTTAGTCCGATGTACATTGCCCGTAAGTACATATACATATGTAACTATTTATAATAACGTTTACAAAAGGTTTACATTTATTAATCGTTTGCAATCCAGGGAATGACAACTATGTTTGCATGATTTTATTGTAGGACTATCTTAATAAACATTATGTTTGAAGTAAGCGAACAGAAGTGTACGAATTTTAGATGCATAAATCTCCATTTATGATGGGAACGAATTTTGTAATCTTTAAAATAAAATAAATGTAGGATTGATTTTTAAATCGTCTAATACGAAGATGGAAAATAGATGAAGGAATTTAGCATCTTTTCTTATAAGATCGTATCGGGTATCGGTCAATTTTGCCATTTCTTCAATGGCGATAACTCTCTAAGGTGAAACGTAAATTCTATAAATTCTATAAATGTATATAAACAAGTATAATTTAATAATAGCAATAATCTTAATATAACGGCAATTGTGAATTTTAATCGATTTAAAAGCTACATCAGGATCCGGTATTAATGAACTCTGCCTATACAATTTGTTCTACGATGTAGACTTGGCGTGGTCTACTGGTTATACTGGTTAAAAACTATGTACATACATCAGACTCAACGGATGAACGTTCACCTTGTCTATTTTCAGTTTTCATTAAACACAGCTCGACGCTTCATTTCCACGCAACAATCTCTTTTTTAATAAATATCGCGTTACAGGTAATACAGCATTTGTTCTTCTCTAATTACAGCTAGGTAGCACTGTTTGTTTTTAACCTACGTTTCGTTTACGTTTGACAACTTATTTACAAATTAAACGCGATTTCAAACATCTTGCGAGCTAATTCCAAGCCAGTCATTTATTCAATGAACATACATACATACATACATACATACATACATACATACATTTGTATATACAAACAGTATGATTTTTTAAACATAATCCGATCGTTGAAATATATTTTCAACAACATTAAAGAACCTAACGTATATTTATTACACTTACAGAATTTCTACGTAACTTCTAAATTATTGGAGAAAGTATTATAATTATATCTTACAAGTTTGCTTTATCATTTCTTAAGAACTGTATTTTGGAAGAAGAAAGTTTCGAAACACAACGATGATTGTATTACAATGTGCATAATGTATTATAAATGTAATAATTGGAAGCAAAACGAGCCGCCGATTTTTCTTCAGATTGTTATCTTTTAACAACATCGATGAGAATGTCGCTTTGTTTCTCGTGTTATTAAGTATCCGAGAAATATCTCCATTCTGGCTCAAGTCCTGCTTCAGGGAAAGTTACAGAAAAAATATTTCGGAGCGTATTTTAAATCTTTCCGCTTCGATGAATCAGGAGTGGGACAAAAAATTCAGTAAAAACTTGAACGACGTAAAATTATCGTTAAACGTTGAAAACATTTTCACATAATACATTTGCCTTTAATCTAAAAGGTAGCTGTAATGTAGTGGTGTCTAAAAATAAAACAAAAATTCGTAGAACGTGCCATTGCAGCAAGCAGATGTCATAAAGTACGACTGGCGAACGAAAAGCGCGCAAGATCCCGATTTAACGAGCCCCATCTATAAAGTCTTGAAACGTTTACGGGGCGACGCGTTCCCGGCACGTGAACCTCTGTCGAAATTTGCAATTTCGTTGCGTGCCGACGAAAGACATTGAAGACAATTCACTTGTCGTTCTTCCCCCGTTTCCGATTGTTATTAATGCTCGCGTCGAGTCTCAGTCTTTCGTTCGACTGACCAGCCAATTCGTTTACGAGCTTCCGGTTGCACGCCAAATCCTTCGAATCGACTTTGTCGAGTGTCATCGAACCCAAGGGACGGAATTCGGATTTTCGCAGATATTTAACAACTCCAGTGACGAAATGTACTATTTAATGTTGAAATCGCTAATTTAATCGGAAATATTAAAAAATAATAATGTCGATACATCTATCGAGTTGGCCATCGGGAAAGAAGTTAAAAAGCAAGGCACGATACACAAGAAGGTCTGTGTCGATCCGTTTCCCGGGCACGAATACGGTGGAAACTTTAACAGGGATTGTAGAAACAAGCGTTACAGCGATTACAGGAGATCGAGCATGGAGAACTAAGGCCCGGTGTAGACGAACGACTGCTGTCCGTGCGATATCGCTCCGACGATATGTCTGCCTTCGTCGGTCTTAACTGCGTGAAAGAAAGGAAGACGTAAGTAATCACAGCGATATCGCTCGGACAAAAGTCGTTCGTCTAAACTTCGTAAAGCTTTCTTTTGGCAGTCAGAAAGTGTGGAACAGAAAACGAGATGTATCGATAGTATCGGCTAGAGTATGTTTAGAGAGGATGTTCGATCCTCGTTCATTCATTTACTGGCAAGTAAAACTTGATCGATCAACCAGATTCTCTCTTACAAATACTAAATTAAAAAAAGTTCCGGAAATCTATTTTCTTCTGAGGCTAACGGCTGTCAATTCCCTTACTACAAAGCAATTATTCTGAACTCTCAATCAATTTACATATATAAACCGTTTTCGCGAAATTCTGACAAAAATATGCAAATATGTTGTCTCGTCTTGTACATGTAACTGCGCATTTATCATTCTTAACGTAATAACTTATGTGCGACCATTATTTCCATTGTTTCTATATAACAAATAAACTATGGTTATCTAGTAAGTGAATCGACTGCATTTATTATTTCTATCTTGTATACTAGACATTTTGCCAAACTCGAGTAAACCTCTGATTGTATGTAAGATTCCAATAAGAAAGTTTTTGTGTTTGTGTTTCTTCACTTCGTTAAAATAAATACGAATGATAAACAACAAAAGTCTGTCAGAAATAGTTAAAATGGAAATGAATAAGAAGAGCGCAAGATACGTATTACATATATATTATTCCGGGGCTGAAAGCAAGGGGAAATATTAAAATAATAGAGTCTTAATAAGAAAATAATTAGAAAAATGGGAAAAATCATCTTTCATCAACGGTCGATGCAGCATGTACATAACATGTAAAACATATACGTCATTTACATTTACGCATCTATATCACATTGAATCGTTTACTACGCCGAGGTGTTAAAATCGAAATCAAACCGTTCAAATAGATTTAATCCCAATTCCACCTTGTGGGTTCGGCAATTCGCAATTTCTACGCGATATTAGACGCGCAAAGTTTAGCGATTCGAGGAAAGTGAGCGCAACAGTCCACTAACTGCGATCCACGGGCAAGAAGTTTCTAGAATGGGCTTGATTCGAGATTAGAGTTGCCTGAAGATCAGTCTAAATTCGTTCTCCGCGTTGAATGTTTTAGAATTTGACAAAATGACGGCCGTTCGAGCGTGATCGATTTTATCGGCAAAGACAACGCATGCCACGAATCTCGCTTAGGCTCGATGAATATGAGCTGGTTTTATCACACGTACGTTCTCATTATTCCATCGATGGCTATTATACGTCCCAACAATGCGTGCAAGTTAACAGACAGTTTTATTACATGATCCTTCCTTTGATCAAATAGAGACAAGAAAAATGTTTTATTCATAAAATTAAGTTAAGTAAACTGTCCAATTTCTAAATTTGCCGATTCCATAGAAGCAACGATCCACTTTCATCCATCTGCTTGAAATCACTGAAACTTTTGTACTTTGTGATCATTGCGAATGTATCAAGTTCGTACCTTAGTTTTTCTTGAAATACTCTTCCTAACAGAGTGAAACGAACACGTAAGATAAAACTACTAACGGATTTCAAAGAGATAACAGAAAACAGATAACATTTTCTTAACATATACTTTCCAGGTAATTAATAGAGAACTAAAAACACAGTCTCCCACTTATTCGTGTAACACGAATTTATCTTACGAATTCTACTTACTCAAGTTTGCAAATGATAAATCAAACGAATGAAAGAAATTACTAATCAGAACTTGTATTTTTGCAGAAGACCGCTTGCCTTTAATTAAGATATGAATCAAGTTTGTCTGTCGCGACGGGCCAATTAAAGAAATAAATCAATCGATCATTAATTTCGCCGTTAATGAACTTTTGGTTAATATTTTGTTTTTCGCGAAAAGGAAACACCCTTCTCGTTGTTTTCATTTTTCTTTCAATTAAATTTATTCTTCCGCGGCAACAAATCACAGAAAACAAGAAATTATACACGCAATGGGAAATTATTTAGTCTGACTAGTCTTTCTCTTTAAAAATGTTGTTTCTTCTTCTAATTAAACTTATATGATGATTTAATAAACTAAAAATCTAAATTAATATTCTTCTTCATCTTCTAATTAGTCAATGTACACGAATTCGTAAGAGAAACTTTCGAAACGAGAATTTCATTTTCTCCTCATACTCCGAGGTTACTATCCTTTGAGTCTACTAACAATAAAAGAAAGATAGTTTTAAGTAACAAATTTATTTATTACGATAACTGTTGTGCAAACTATTGCTTCTTGTCGATGATATTCGTCATCGAATATTCCTCATACTAGACGTATTTTTTAATTTTTTAAATAGTTTTTTAATTTAAGCTTTATATTTTATGAATTATTTATTATATATTTTATAAATTGCATCGCAGAATCATCCCTTGATCGTTTTCTCATTTTCTTTAATAATCATATAAAATCCTTTATCGAATTTTTTTCGTTTTTGTTTTATTTCTTTTTCTTCTTTTTTTTTTTTTAATAGATGTACAAAAGTTTCCAGTCAGCTAATTTTCTCATTTCATATTCCAAAAGCGATATCTTTATGAATTTCAAGTAATATTATATATATATATATATTATTCTTTATCGTAGTACCGTCGTCTTTCGTTATTCCTTCGATCACTCTCGAATTAATCAAGTCAGTAGATTGGATTGGTTACATTATCGACAGACAACGAGGTACCATTATTGTGACGGTTCCTAGCACGGCAAGTTGGACGATCGCTCGGCGAATGAATCGATACCGATTTCTATTGTGGATCGCAAAACATAGCTTGCTCGACGCGACTGTTCACGGGGGTTTCTTTCGCTAGACGAACTCCGACGGGGTTTTCCAGCAGCTCGCACAACACGGCAGGGCGCTCATCAGCGTGTCCTTGAAGGCCTCGCGGAAGTCCCGGTTGAAGTACGCATAAATAAGCGGGTTCAGGGCGCTGTTGAAGTAACCTATCCAGAAGAGAACGGATACCACCGTGTCTGGACAGTAGCAGGCCTCGCCGCATAGAGTCGTCGTTAGATACCTGGAAAATAAGAATATTTATACGTCGGTCGGATGTTTTCCTACAAAGTATAGTTCGTGGTGAGATTGGATTACCTTGCGCTCCAATTAAAAAAAAGAAGAAAAAAGAAAAGAAAAGAAGAGAGAGAGAGAGAGAGAGAGAGAGAGAGAGAGAGAGAAACACAAAATGGGACACGAAGGAGAGGAGAGAGAAGCAAATGGTAAGTAACAGATTAGCAAATTGCAGGTTGTAGATTTGCTAAAGGGATGGAAATTCACTTTTCGACGTATATATACCAATATTAGCAGTTACACCGTATCAAATGGAAAACTTTTATCAGGTTTTGGCTTTTTATTTAAGCTTTGAGAGAAGAATCTTTTGATAATGATGATGATGATGATGATGATGATGATGATGATAATAATAATCTAAAGTGCCTAATTTCCCTGAAGGAAGCTTCGAAATCTTTGAATTTTTAAGCTTCCCTCATCTCAGAAAGATGTTCTCCACCAAGACAAATATCGCTATAAACTTCATTAGAGCAAAAAGTTTTCGTACAATCTAAATCTAAGCACGTGGTAGTTTTTAACGATAACTACTACCGGCCTGAAGTATCTCGCTTCAGAATCGAAGATTCCGAAACTTTCGCCAACTTGAAATTTCCACGCCAACAGAAGCGAGATCTTTATCAACGACAGTTAACTCGATTAATTTAACTGATAAATCAAGGTTTCGCGCAACGTATTCAAGAATCGTAACGTAAAGCTGTGCTGCAACGTTCGAAGTGCGATTTGACACGGACGATTTTCATTAAATCTGAAATATCCTGCGGCTGCTGGTATTATTCCGAGCGGTAAGAACTAGCTGTGCCATTTCCTATGGAACACCGTGGCCGCCTCGCTTAGTCAGGAAGACAGTAAAATTCCATGCGAAAAGGGGAGTAAACTCTCGGTAAACTCGACTCGAGATGCACACAGATCGGCTTTGCATTAATAAAACATGCGGCTGGCTCAGCTTTCGTGAGTATTCACCGACTGTGGTGAAACTTGGCCGTCGGAACGAAATCCTGCTGAACGGAAGAAGCTTCTAGCTTCTAGCGAATCCCGTTCGTGCTTATACGCCTAATATCGATACAAATCGAAGTTTCTGTCGAATCTTGACTGGACTCTTCGTCCAGTCTTGGTCCGTTAATGTGGAGTCGCTTTTCTGGTCGCGAGATTTATCGGTAGATAGATGCGACGCGAGTAAAAGAAAAGTATCCAAGTGTTTTATACGAAAAGAATATCTATAGTACGTAGTGTAGTGGATATTGTAATATACAGAATATAGAATGAAAGAGGTTAGTACGAAGTTTTAGTGAAAACCTTGATTTTACTCCATATATGTATCATATATGTATCGCATACAATGAATGACTTGGAAAAAAATTCGTTTTATCGATAGCGCAAGAAAAATTCATCTAAACGTAATAACATATAACGTAAACATATAAATACGTATATACTCAAGCGTTAAAGAAATTTTCTAATCTAAACCTTCCGAAAAGGAAGAGAAGAAACGATTTTCTGAGATGGTTGGCCGATTGATTCGAAATTTTCCATACATGGCTTCAACACACATGCCGCGAAAAGCAAAGCTAATAAAAACAATCTTTTCCTCCATTCGTTTAGCTCGTGAAACAGAAAAAGATGGGGAGAATTCCACTTTCAAACCTTGAAATGTCGCGATATTTTCAACACTTTTCTATACTTTTTCCATTTTAATTCATAATATCATTCAAACAATCATAATATTCATAATATTAATTTAGAATCTTTGGACTTATCAAGATTCAGACAAGCGATACGACAAGAATATTGCCGGCCAATAAGGCACATTTCTTTTAAGGAAAACGTGCGGCAAGTATCTTATAACAATTCGGTTAATTTGAATTACTTGGATCGTAACGTAGTCTCTACATACCAAAGGAAAAATGGCAGCCAGCAAAGGAGGAACGCTCCCATTATTATTCCCAGCGTCCTCGCAGCTTTATGCTCGGCTCTCCAGCTCTTCGTTTGCTGTCGTATCGAAGTACCTGAAAAAATATAAATTTACGTTTAATACATAGTTCTTAACGTATCGAATAACGTAATACCGTTTAGTTTCGCGACTGAAGTTAAAGGGTACAGTTAAAGAGAGTAAACGGTAAACGACAACTTTTCGTAGCTGAAGTAGAAAATCATAAACGTTACAATGATTTTTAGTTTTATGATTAGGTGAAACTATGGAAAAGCTGACTAGTCTCTAATTTCGATGATTTTTGAGTATGTTGTAAAAGTCGATAAAGCCTTGTATTTCGAATAACCTTCTTCCTATTATACGTGTAAGGGGTGGACTCGCTCCGGGATTTCCGAGATATTTGCGAAAAGAACAGGAAATTAATTGAAAAATTCCGAACTGACAGCTGAATAGAAGATAATAGAACTGACAAAATTGTCTCTAGCGTCAGATTAATCAGACAAATTGTAGTGCGTTTCGAAGAGTTTCAAAGAAAGAAAATGTGCGAGAAAAGACTCAGTGTTATACGTGTATGAAAGACTGGTAATTTTGATTGATAAAAAGAGGCAATAGTACTATTTCAATGACACGTTAGCGTCTACAGTAGTTGTAAAACCGGATAAATATGTCGATGACTTTTAAACTTTGGATGTTAGATCGTAGACGTACTACAGACTTGGAGCGAATATTTTACTCTGCAACGAAAATAATCTATTAACGGAGTTATGATACTTAAAGGTTGACGATTCGAGTATCAAAATATGAAGAATAATGAATCGTTCAGTTGTGGATTAATGCACGATTGTGATATAATTAAAGCATGAAAGCCGGCACTTTTATAAATATCACGGTTAACAGAGAATTTTATAACAATGAAACGAATGGAGTGAAAATTTGCCATTTTTTTGTTCAAAAATTCACCGGCATCTTAAAGCGCTCGTTAATTATAATTTAATACAACGAACCGTTTTAATTTTTTATACGCCGGTGAAATATTCCATCGCGTCTCCATATTTCAACACAATATTTCCATCATTGTGCATTATTCGTTTGTTTTGCGATATTTTATTGCAGTATAACAACGATTTCTCTTCTTTTCCTTCATTTAAATGTTTTCTGTTCGTTATTCTGTTTGAGAACAGAGTATGATTTTAATTTTCTAACGATGTTTCAATTTCTAAAACAGGTTATACGAGTCTCTTACTGTTTTTCATTTTTACCCTGGTCTAGGAAAATATTTGTTCAATCGAACAAACGGAAACACTCTATTGTCGGAAGAAATTTTCCCCGCACAACCATCAATATCCTTCGTATAGTATTCAAGTCCTCCCACGCTCGATCGTTTTCAACTTTTAACTGGATCTTTGTATTATCGTCCATTGTTTTATCGGAACGACCTCACGCGTCCATGGTATTATTTAATGTCGCAAGAACGACGCGCGATTGTGCGTTGCGCACGTTGACGAACCTCATTGAGAATTAATCTGAATTCCAGCATTAAAATCTCGATCGTCTGTTTGGACAGTAAAAGAAAAAGTTCTATAGTCACGTTTTGAATGAAAGAAGAGCTTGGCAGTTGCATTCTTAATGAAAAGGATGGGATTGACATTTAACTTTGAATAATTTATAAAAACTGCAAATCGGTTTTCTAATAAATTCAAAGAGATCTAAGCTGAATGAATAGTGGAATGAATCAAATTTTATTTTATTTCCGTTCGATATCTGAGAAAATGTTAGTGAATTTGAACGTTTTCTTGCGTTGATTTTGATCTCAATTACATTCCAAAATATTGTTTCTAAGATATACGAAACATTTTCCAAATGAATTGAAATAAATGAATAGTATTTCATACCGATGCGAGTGATAATGAAAAGCTTCGTTTAGAACGAATATACAAAGTTTATGACTCTTTTTGTTAATCTTATCTAATTATAAATTTCAATGACAAAAATGTTGAACGAATGAAATGTTGAATTTGGAAATCTTTACTTCGCGCTCATCTAACTGCGATTAATCTTCGGTTAATAGAGAATAATTTTCTAACGAACAAGAAAATTAATATCGTATCTCTAACAATTTAGGATGATAAAATCACTCGCGTTTACTGCAACGTTGGTATCTAATATCCCACTTTGGTCTAGAAAAACAGAGAAATATTACCGATAGAGAGAGAGAGAGAGAGAGAGAGAGAGAGAGAGTTGCGTTGATACGTACTTGAGAAGGTGTTTCGTGGGCGTCAATCGAATCAATACGCTGGCATATCGAAACACGAAGCTACTGTTTGTTTGTGCGATCGTTAATTATAACGCGGTTGACGGGTTAATATAGTTCGATCTAATTGCACAATTGGCATAAAAATACAATGATAAATGCAGTGGTATAAAGAAACTTTTTGCAGCCACTGTGGGTTTGCGTCGTTGATATCTCTTCTTTCTACGAAAGATAACGAATCAGTTTCGACGGGATGATGTCCAAGCAGTGTTTAGATAATGCACAGCTGCAGAATGAGAAAACGGTCGCATTCGAGAGCCGAAAGCCAAAAGCCAAAAGCCGAAAGCCGAAAGCCGAAAGCCGAAAGCCGAAGCCGAAAGCCGAGAGCCGAGAGCCGACGGGTTCGCATGCTCGAACCCGGTCAGCCAGATTTAGGTTGGTCGGTCGATGCTCACCGACTTCTTCGCTTTCGTACGATCGATGCGCCGCCCGTCTATTAGGATGCAGCAGGAAGCTTCGATCCCGTGCAGCGGCGCGGCCAATTTAAGTGTACACACGCAATTACTTGTCGGTCTGTCAAGCACGCCGACGAATTCATACGGTTCGAAAAATGTAGAATCTTCGGATTCGAATAGTGGAACATCGAGTTACAGCAGGGTTAAATATGGAGATTCTCGACTCGTAATTCTGGTCGTGAGCAGATAGGATCGATTTTGTGCGCGGTGTGATGGATACAGAACATCGAGAAGAATTGCGTTTGAAAGATATTATTTGACAAATGTAGCAAATGTATGACTATCGTCTTTAAAAATATAACTCCAAGGAGTTAGATCTCCTTTGATTCCGAGATATAGAGATCATAATTGTCCGATAAAATATAAAATACATTACTCGTATATTGACTATTACGACTTTTTAAATAGTTGCAATTTAAACATTTAAAACGTTATCGAGAAATTTGATGTACTTCTTGCCTATGCAGATATTTATATCTAAACACTTGACTATGATTGAAATAAATCTTGCGCGATATTTGAAATGACTAATAACAAAAGTATTGATCAATCATCGATAATTAATACTAATTAATCGATAGTACCCTCATAAGTACAATATATCTGTACGTGTGCGCGCGTGTGTGTCATATTTGGACATTAACTAGTCTATTATGGAATAATCAATTATATAGTGTGATTCTTCCATATATATATATTATGTATATTATGTATATTATGTATATTCATATTACAGTGAATCATGAAAATCTTATACTATATACCTATCGAATTTTTTGTAGCATCAAAGTTATTGAAAACGCATTTTGTCGCCAAATCGTTTACACTTGTATATCGATACTATTCAAACGATAGGAACAATGCATGCAAACGATACAATTCGATCTCTGCTCGCATCGTTGAACAGTATGTGTCTTTGTGTGCGAAGAAAATCCGTAGAGCCATTATTTTTACTATAATATTCTATATTTAAGTGTATGTAGATTCCGGGATTGACTGTATATCAGCGTGAATTTCAGAAAACCACCAAACATTGAAATAAAAATTTTCCTAATAATCCCTGATGATTATTCTTTAACCAATAGTAGTGTTCGTTTAATCAGCATTTTCAAGCATTTCCTAGCGTCTTAAAAATGTTAAACATTTTAATGGAGATAAGATGTAGTTAATTGGAATTGGTAATGAGAGACAACCGGTGGATATCGTTTCGTTAAAGCCACTAGCGATCGAGAATTGTTACGCAGATCGTCAGCTTCCACTGCTGTTCCTGCGCTTCGAGTTTCATTGGCTGAGCTCGGGTGGTCTCCTTCTTCTTTCCTTTTTAACTGCTAAAGAAGCAACGACTGGTTGTGTGCTGGATATTATTGCTTCACGAACAACACAAGAAACTTTTATCGCGATTGTATTTCAAGAACACGATATGCGCTAAAACTTGAAGGTACCTATCCAGATTCGCCCTTATTTCTAACAGTAACCGTAACCTCTTATTTCGGAGGCTATGGCTACGTCAAAACTTTGCACACTTTTTATACTTTTTCTCACTATGTGAACAATGTATTGCGAACAATGTATAATGACACGTATAGTGAAATTAATTGAAAACCAACACGTTCGTTATTATAGTGGATTGATATAAAACGTCCACTATAGACCGTGTTTTGCATTTGTTTCTCGCAATTTTATAGAAGAAAATCGTACAATAAACAATAATTGTTTGACATTTGTTTCTTTCTTTAATCCAGTACGTCAGTCATATCGTATATTCGTTTACTTCGTAGCTTAGAATTAACGCTACCTGATGCAACGAGAATTAGAGCAATTTGCGATATTAGTTATTATCAGCAGTAGCAAAGATGGGAATAAGACTCGAAAGGATAGTGCAAATCAACGCTGCAACATCAAAGAAAGATCGTTATTTAATGCTTCTACATGTATATATCCCCTCGTATACCTTTGTAACGTTATTACATCCTTACTTATATTTGTAACCTTATTATTACCTAAGCTTGTAATACATGATAAGAATGTAGCAAGAACTAATAATAAGGGTAAAATAGTAAAATGTATATATTAGTAGAACTAGGAATTTATACTAGAAATATCCGTAGTTTACTTACCACACGACTTGATATAATACATTCACCGTTCTTCGAAAAGCAAAACCCGACGAGCCACTGCAATCTCAAAATTCTCCAAACGAACAAAAAAAAAAAAAAAGAAAAAAGAGAAAGAAAGAGAAAGAAAAAAAAAGAAAGAAGAAAAATTGATCCTCCGAGTTTACATGAGAAGCTAAATGGCCTACATCCTTGATTCAATTACCACGTATCTCGAATACGTTGCAAGATGTCAGGTGATTGTAACCATTGTGGACCGGTGCAAAAACCATTCGATCGTCCGGTTGTCCTCGTAATCGTGCTGGTAACGTGGTGTAATTGGCGAGTGGAGGCGCGTATGCCTCTGCGAAATTACGCATGGAGAGTTGGAGAGTGAAGACACGACGGATACACGACGCACGTGACTTTAAGGAAACGACATTGTCCCACTTTCGGACAATATGCGGTTCTAGTTGAACGAGAATTACCACGTCGCTTTTGTCCGACTGCAGTGAATCGCGCAAGCATTCGTAAATTATTTTAATTACAAATATCGATCGTGGCCCATTTACTTTGTTACTTTTGCAAGGTAATCATGGTGTAACGTAATTGCTAGTTGCTATTTTGCAATTTCCATTGGGTCTAGGATTAATACAGTTTCGACTTATTTACCTATGTACACCTCCTATATTATACACATTTTTTCAATATAATTATAATTGTCACTGGATTGCGGATTTTATCGCATTTCTATATATTTTTACGAACATGAACTGAGAAGAAATGGAGCCTAAGTGGAAATCTGACAAATTAGTTAGAGATACTGTCACCTCTCTGATTTCTATCATTTTTGAAACGTGTATAACACGGCCTTAATAATAATTTTGCGCCGGTAGCAGCGTATGCGTTAGTATTGGTTGTTAAGAAGCGTCGCAACGGCCGAATATAATGACCTTACTCTTATCTTTTGTCTATAGCGTATAGTATGTATAGCATAAACGGCGATTGGACAAGCTTGGATGTTCTATCCATCCGATGAAAACCCTGTGGCGCAAATGCATACACGTCAGGCTGTAAGAAATGTTTGTTAGTTATAACTCGATTAGAAACGAATATCACTGATGTATCGAGTTTGGTCCAAATGCCAATTACGCAGTTTACCGCCTACCGCTTTCTGTAAGAGATCGTCATCTATCTGGCTACTATCTATCTTACGGCGTAGCGTACGGAAAATAAAAAATAGCCAAAACCTAATCCGATATCCACGATTCAAATGCATGCAGAGTAACGAACGTACCAGTTCAGCTTAAGAATATCGATTTTTAAAAGAAGTATCGTCAAAGGCCAGGAGAGCGTGGCACACATCAACAGGTGGATCGAAATTTTGTACGCCTTATTTCTCTGGAAAACGACCCTCGTTTTCAGCTTCGACGACCCTAAAAATCCCCTAAGATCTACAAAGTGTCATTGTTATTTGATACCCAGACGCTGGAAAATTAAATCATTCGCTCAAACATGGCAATCATCTCTGGCCATGTCGTAAATTTCGCGTCACTTTCAATTTGAATGAATTGCGAATATGTTGTGAGAATGAACATTTTTCAAGACATACATCGACTGGTAAAAAGTTATGAATCTATTATTCGTGTGGAAAAGCTATTAGTACTATTAGTAAATTATTAAGCTATTGAACAAAAGGATTTTTACGGAAAGCCGAAGAGCGCGAATAAAATCATATAATCTTGCGTTTGTGCGAAATAGGTACGTACTAACAACACTAACAGCCAAACGTACATATGCGCGGTATAACGGTAGAAAATTCTTCCATCGTTGTGATATTAATTATTTGTATTAGAGATATTACAAGTCATAGCATTATACATGCATTCAAAAGTACGGTACAACTTCTTTTGATATTTACAGATACGCCGATCTGTCCACACCTCCTCGTCTCCACCGTTTGACACTTTCGAGCTTTTTAGATTAGATAGATAGATAGATAGATAGATAGATAGATAGATAGATGGGTAGATAGATAAATGGATAGATGGATAGATAGATAGATAGATAGATAGATAGATAGATAGATAGATAGAGGGGGAGGAGGGGGAGGGGAGAGAGCCAGAACGATTTCTTACCGGCCTCTTAGTATTAGAAATGTGGTACACTAATTTAAAAAATGACACGGATCGTATAAGCGTACGGTCGAAGAAAACTACAAGTAAGTGGAATACTTACTCATTTCCCACTTTCTCGATACGTCGTACATATTACTATCAAGATTCTCATTGTTCGAGTAGCTAGGTGAGGGCAAACACAAAACACAACGACGGCCGACGAATTCAATACGTATCTAATGCGCCCGCCGCCATTGTCGAAACGTTATTCAAGATCGAATGAGCCTCGAAAGCTGCAAGAGCTTCGTGTCTGCTGCGAGTCGATTAAGCAGTAAGAGGTTCTTAGAGGTAGACGACACTTTAGGACGACTTTCAACGGACTTTCAACTGGTATTTGGTTTATAGTTGATTGTATTTACGGTGGAAGATTGCAATTCCAGTAATTATACTTATTATTCTATGAACTTTCTTTTGTCCGCCTTTCTACTTTCAGAATCTATAATATTCTGTTGCTTGATTCAACCAATTTACTAGATAAACACAGTCATCGTGGACCAAGACAAACGTCATAAAGAAGTACATGTCTAAATAAACCCAGTCACGAATTATCAAGAAGTAATAAGTACCTTTCAGAAATTCCTTTTATCTCTCATATTAGCTAAGACTTTACGAACAAGATATTTTTCTTTCTCAAAATTCGCCGCTCAGCTTCACCAAGGAATTCAAATCTGCGAATCTCGATGAGTGTTCATGAGAAAAAAAAAAGAAAAAAAAAGAAACGGAAAGGAATATCGCATTAACGTACATGGACAATGTCGATTCGTAAAATCTGAGCTAATAAAGTCCTCTGGTGATTCTGTCTCAAAGCTTTCAGTCGCGAGCTTAATGAGATTCGTCTTCCACTTTTATCCTCATCCTCGTCTTTACCTCTTCCTCCGCTTCTTCGGCTCCCGTTTCCCCTTCGTCTTCCTTTTAGAGAAAAGTAAAACCGGGTGGATACTCTTTACGGAGTCGTATATCGAATCAATCTTCTCGACGACGAAGGACCAAGGAAAGATTGGCTAGCAGCGAAGAGGAAGAAGAAGAAGAAGAAGAAGAAGAAGAAGAGTTTGAAACCCAATCCTTTTTCTCGGCGTAGTTTGTCGCATAACAAATTGCATTAGACGCTGGGAATTAATGTCATTCTTTCTCACCGCTTTTGTTATTAAAGGCACACGACGCGACTCAGAGGTGGTCTGAGAGAAAACGATCTGTCCTTACTGGTCACGTCGATGCTCCAAACGGAAACCGTCTGTCTCCTGTCGATCTTCGACCGAAAGAAAAATCCGACACTGTCTGCTATGACTATCGAGAGAAAATGTAAAGTCGATCGTGAGAAATCGTTCGCCGTTTTCTTAATTGATCGTTATTGGTATTACGAGGAAAAATGGTGTTACGACCATTATCAGTTTTAATTTCAAATTCATGGCTGATTTCTTGACGATTAACTCCGCGATAGGCAGCCAAGATTTAAATGTAAAAGAAATATCTGTTGACATCTAAGATTGTAGAGACACACTGTAACTTGGTTGTAACGGCGAGTGTCGTTTTTATCGTTACGATATTTATCACGTCGTTTAAAGCCACGCTGAATATTCAGTCGATAAAAGCGTCGATGTAAATGGAAATCGCAGTCGTTTTGTTCGAACATTTTCCATGGTGTCGTCTATCATATCGTATTATAGTCCGCATCGGGCTATGGGCCGCGATGGACGTGTGTGTGTGTAGAAAACGTCGGTGAATTACGATTCCGACAGCTGGAACTGCTTGTTGAATTACCTATCGTTTGTTTCGTTACCACGCACAACTATGAATGACCGTATGCCTTAAATTGTCATCGATTAGCAATCAACCACGTTCGTGATTAGCTGACGAAGCATTTGATTCGTGTAATTTACAGATTAAATAGACAGAGAATGAATAAAGGAATGCCTGTTTTAACGAAAAATAATCATTATTAGTAAGATAAAGGAATTTTATTTGATTGAAAAGTTATATTTTACCGTTATTATATGTACTGCGTATATCTAAGCTGCGGGAATATGAATGTGCGTTCAATGATCATTTTCGCCATATATATGTAACTCTAGTATTTGCATCAATGTGATAGATTTTGAAACATTTAATTCACTACCCTCGCTTAATAACCTAAACCTCGCTCCTCTTTAGTTTCGATACTAGTAAAACCCTACTGAAATATTCTGAATAACGCGCTGCATATAATACGGTGGCAACAATCAAGAGATTACATAGAAACGTCGGTTGGCTCGACCTCGAAGTCGCACTATTTCAACGTAATGTCGTTCCTTCGTCCGTTGGTAAAACATTCAAACATCTTCTCTCGCAGCATACCCTGTAACGACCCGATTCTCAAATTCATCGAAATCCTGACTAACAGACTATTCGATCTGCACGGCAAATCAGCAGCCGGAAACGAAGTTTCTTCGAACGATGTCTTATTCTTTATGTAAATTCAATCTAGCTAGATGGAGCAGATTCTTGTACGTTCGTCGTCGTTTCATCCAGCTCTGTTTCTATAAAATTCTCTATCCCGTGCGTTCGTCGGCTGGCCTAATTTTTTCCCAAAAGCCTATTCTGTATTCAGCCTATCGTTCACAGATAGCCTGCTGCTATCGTCGTTTCACCCATGTTCTTTACGTCAGGATTCGTCGATAGAATCAGCGTACGTGTTCCTCGAAAGAAGATCTTATCTCGCCTACGATTTCTTCGCCCATTTCAACTCCCAATTCATGAACGATCCGGTAGGATCAAAAGCGGCGACCGCCGTTATTTCTCCATTTCTGGCTGCGTTCCTTTATCACGATGGCCTTCATACTTCTAGTAAAATGCGATGTGTCTGCCTTTGAAAGATTTCAGAGATTTATTCTGTTCTGTATCGCGAATAGATCTCGTTCACGAGAGGTCAGATTTCCGACGACGCTTTATTACCTAGATTTACGCTAGATTTACAAACCGATATTAATTTTCGAAATTTCGAATGCTACAAATATCGAATACCAAATAACGTTGATGACAAAGCGGTTCGACGAAAAATGGTTTGCACAGCATTCACGAGGCAACGCAAGGTAGAAGACATTGACATCGACATATCGATGCTTTTCATCATCTCAATGCGGTAATAAAAAAAAAAAGAACATCGTACAATACCGTAATATACTGTAGAAACAGCGAAAGGAAATTCGCTAAATACCATGATAAAAATTAATACGCCAATCATGATTTATCGTCTATTTTGTTTCTATTTTTTTTTTTTTTTTTTTTTTTGTTAGAATTCGAGGAGATGGATAATATCCCGTCGCAAGATTAAGAAGAACCCTCGCCAATTCTGAAGAAAACACGTTTTCAGAGCCTATCGAGTCTTCTCTAATCCCTGATCGCTGTGTTTGCTAGAAAAGAAAAAAAGAGAAAGTAGAAGAGACAAAAAAGATTGAATGAAAAAGAAGAGAAGGAAAGAGCGGTTCCGTGGGAGTAAACGTGAACTTTCAACAACATTAAAAAGTTACGAAGCGGACGAAAGAAAATCCAATTATCTAAATAATCGCTACAATTAGCTTAAAGAGCACCGGCACTTGGCACTCTCGCAAAATTTCGACACATATTTAAACTACTCCGATGCTAATGCAAACCATAGCCTAATCGTTTCCGCTCGTCCGTTCTTCGTCCATTCTTCGTCCATTCTTCGTCCATTCTTCGTCCATTCTTCGTCCATTCTTCGTCCGTTCTTCGTCGTACGTAATTGTACGTCGTACAAACGATTCGAAGCGTTTCAATTTCAAGCCTATTTCTATCCATGGCTTCTGTAGCGTTCCTCCTCCTCCTCCTCCTCCTCCTCCTCCTACCCCCCCTCTCTTTCCTGTGGAGCTTGCTGGCGTCGTTTCCAGATATCGAGCGAGTGAGCGAGCAAAGAGGGCGAGGGTGGTCCCGGGGTGTTCCCGTTGGAGCTGCCTGCTGGAACCGCGTTCACTGACCTACCCTACACCGCAGCCTGCGAGAGATCAAATCCCTGCCACCGCCGCGCATCCCCGTGCAACCCCTGTTCTCCTTCTTTTCTCCCGTTCCTCCCGTTCGTGCCACTTCTCCCTCCCCCCTCCACCCATCCTTCTGCCGTTCGCAGCTGGTTCTTCTTTCGCTCTGTTAGACGCCGTGTTTCAAACCGAGAGAACCGGCAATTCTTCGTCTTCGTCGTTTCCGACTTTTTGTCACGGTGCTGTACATATGGAGGGAAAATGTTTTAATTATCCGAGCAACCGTCGTTTTCTGCTTACCGGCGATGGTTGGAAATGGGCAGGCTTGTTCCGAGGGTCGATTTCAGTTGATGGTCGTATTATTTGTATAATTTGATACCCTTTTTGGAATGCAGGCGTGAATCTCGAAACGTTGACTGATGTCATCTTATATTTATATTTGTGTTTGCGTTTCAGAATCGAATGGTAGGAATCGTTCTTAGAAATATTTGGCTAGAAGTTTGGAAATTGTATGACGATATATATTTCTATATTAAGTACTATCTTAATGCAATTAGTTCAGCGATGTATATTATAGGCTAATGATATAATATTCAAGCATGTATGAAAAGGCAAAATGTCTGCGAGTGATATATATTATTTGTATTTATAATGAGCTACCATGCAACGATAATATTTGTTTAATTAATTGCTCGTTATCTATGCCTATAAATCTCTGTGATACCTTTCAAAGTAATAGGATATTTATTTGAAATAGATTTATTCAGTTACATTTTCTTATTTGTTGTGCGTTTTTCCTTATTTGTGAGAAAAATATTCGTAATTAATGGAAAATAAGCAAGAACCTCGCCATGCATCTATCTGTTTCCTCTTTCTTTTCTGTTCTTCTTTCTTTTTTTCTGTTCTTCTTTCTTTTTTTCTGGCTACGAATAAAGAAACAGGTTCTAACAAGAGATACGCTTTGCTCCCTAAATATTATACGGAATATTACATTTGGGACGTTTTATACGTTTCAGCGTTCCTGTATGCATTCTTAAATTTTTTATAAATAATTCTACAGTTTATTTCAGCAAGATGGAAAAGGATGGAGCAAATAAAAAGTTCCACGAGGAATTACGCATTGAAATCTTTTCAACGTTTATAAACGTGTTGATAAAAGTCGACAAATCGCTCGATTCCCTGCAATAACTACCAAGCTAAATTTCCACATCGATCTCAGATATTCAATCGAAATATTCCCGAATGTCATAATCCCCGACTCATCCTCGCTACATCACCAAAAGTTGTAGTAATTATCCCTTAACTTGTCCACCATTTGCTCGACGTAAATTAAAACTTGAAACCTAAAATTAAAACACTAGCGCTATTCCAGCAACTTGACGAACTCGTTTCTAAACGAAAAGAGCGGATGGAATAAAAGAGCAGAGAGATCGGAGAATCAATCGGTGGTGAGAAAACAAAGGAAGGCGGGAAAGGAAATATTTTTCTTGCGGTGTCGAAACTCTCGCCGACGATGGTGCGAGCGACACTGGAACGACTACGAAGGAGTAAAACGGGTGTGTGCTTCGAAGTTCATCCCGGGAATGGGTCGGTGCAGTACGGCTTATATTGTTTCTACGCGAGGGAATCGGTGAAAATGGTTCTTCAGAACCGGCGGTCTCTGCCGGGCTACGTTAATCATCGATGCGAATGGATACATGGAAATTTTCGCATACAGCGTAATTTTCCGTCGATTATTTATCAATACCACGATAATTAGCCAAGTTTAAGTAAGAATCTCGGACAAATTTTCAAGCTCGTTCTTCTCGCGGAGAACTAAATCTTGGACGAAAAAAATGTTCTTCTTCTATAATTTCCTGTTACTTTTTCTTTTTTTCTTTTTTTTTCTTTTCTTTTTTTTTTCTTTTCTTTTTTATAGAAGGAATACGTGTATATCCTGCTAATATTCATGTGCTGTTGCTAGAAATTGGCTAGTGCATCCAAATACATACTTGTAAGACACAGCGTACGAAGAATTGAAAGGTTCGCAACGTATCTTCGCAAACGTGTCGTCCGTGTATCGCACAACGTTCACCGAACCGTCAAGGATTTCTTCGTTCCTCTCCGTCTCGACTATATCTGTCTTTTCTTTCCGCTTCCATCTGGGAAGATTCGCGAAGGTCTCGCGTATGTACACGGTTAGTCGCCTTTGTGCGGCCGCTTTCTGGGTCAGTTTCTAAATAGGCTTCTCGGCTCATAAAGATCTGCGACGTTTACGCGAAAAACAGGGCGCCGACTCCTGCGGGATCCTCGGCTTGTTTTCATGCTATGCGTTAAGGCTATGTTAATTAATTATCCGACATTATTAACAAAAATTACTCGTTTAATTAAGCGTCTAGGAAATGTATTTTAGCGCGCATCCTTATGCTTCGATGAAACGCTGATTTTTAATTTAATCAAGTTCTATACATCATCATTTTCACAGAATCAAGCTCTTAATAGTTAGTAGCCATATGACAGTGCTGCTAATCGCGAATAATACGAAATTTAATATACTTGGATCTAATTAACATTAAGTATTGTACGATATTGTTCGATATCGTGCAAACTAAGAATAAGGGTCTTTCGATATTGAAACCACGCGTACAAACCGCTCGTGTTTATGGTTATAGTCCGAGGGGTTTATATCTCATACGCCTATATGTACATATATACGTATATGGAATGTTTTCGATGTAAAGTTTCGTTTCTTCGATATGATCGATGAGAAACGTATTTTTGGTAGGGATGATCCACGTTGTGGCGATCTCGTTATCTCGTTATTTATGGGCGTCGAACGAACGTTTATATCGAAAGAAATTCTCCTAGTTCACAAAGAAGACAAAGGAGACACACGATGAGAGACGTTTGATAGAAGTTGCGTGGTGAAACAACGGTGCACGAATAAATCGAATGGAATCTCCCATTCGAGTATCATTTCGTTCAAACGTGTACAGAGGTATTTAAAAAGTAAAAGTGTACTTTTTGAACGTACACTTGCTTTTTGTTCCTTTTGTATCAAACGACGCCTCGTACGTGTCATTGAATATCTTTGAAGGAACGTTTGTTCGAATAACGTTATTAATATCTAACTATATCTATAAAATAATCGTTATTAATATCTAACAGTTGACAACCACAAACAGTCGAGCTGCTGTTCTCATTCCCCTTTGTTTTTCTAGTATTCTTGAAAATGGCACAAGCCCAATTTCGCAACACGTATTACGAGTTAAACACGTATAAATCGTATCTCTCTTCTATTACAATACTTACGACGTTAAAGCCAACGTGTTAAACTATTCTTGTGAATTAATCAGTGTCATTTAAATACGAGAGAAAAATGTACGCGTATGTTTCTCTTATATTCGATTCCTGAAACCTTCAACAGAAAACAGGGAAATATGTACGGTAGAGAGGAACTATATTAACAATTACGTTTTATGCAACATAGTTTGCGGTATCGATCGATATAACAGAAAAAGAAAGTTCTCGTTACGAAACACGCAGCATCAAGTGTACCACGTACAAAATTCCGCAGCGGCGTAAAACTTACTTTTGCCCGGATTTCAATTATTTAGCGCTCCTCTGCTGTATTTAGGTCATTATCGATGCTTTGGTCAGTCGTGCCAATGGCTATAACAGCGTAACTTGAATTCCATCGATCTTCTGAGTTTTTAATCCCTCTTTCTATCCAATTCATCGTCATTAAATCGTCGGTTAAAAGTCATCGAATTACTTTTACAGTTTTAATAGATTCGAAGGAATGTTATTCTTGATTAGGATTGAAGTACCTACGCGAAGAACGTAGTTCTTATTAAATGTACAAAGTAGAAAATTGTACGGTAGGTCAGCTAGTTGCTTAGGTTATTCGATAAATACAATTTTTTCAGTAAAAACGTTCTTTAATCAGGTTCTACGTTTCATTTCCATAGTATTAAATTTGTGTAATCGTACAGCGAAACAACGGTGCTAAATGACACGAGATATGATACATGTGAGTGTAATTAGGTTAGTATATAAGTGATACAGTGAATACAATAATGTGCCGATGCTTTCTGTAGTCAGTGCATGTATACGTATAACGTAGCATATATAGATACTTGAGCAAACTTTAAACATATTGATTGATACTACTCTGGAAATATCCTGGATCGTGGATCCGGTGGCAGGGTTCGATCGAGATCATAGAAACGCGAAGGCTGTAGAATTGCATGAGTAAATTACCAATTGTCAGGAAACACGACGGCAATTGCGACGAAAAATGTGCCTGATATACATAGTACTTAATCCGAGTAAGGTCAATAACCCTGATGTCTACTGTACGTCTACTTACTGTATAAATTCCAGTGAGCAAGAACCATACTAGATGTAAATGTCCTCAGGCAATAATATCCGAACAAATAATAATTTCGGTTTTGAGCGATACGACGTTTATCATGGTCCTGTGATGCGCTGTGTATGATACGCGTAGGATCGAACGACCAACTAAACACGACCTCCGGTATCGTTAAAATACCCACGGTAACTTATGGTTCAACCACGTATGTGCAATTTGTTGGCAAAAATTAGCCCCACCTGCCTTACGTAAACAGACATCGGTAATGTCCAATTATCTGTTCGGCGTTGAAAAAGTTTAGGATTTTGTAAATTTGATCGTCCCATTTAAACGTTTAATCGTAAACGTTTGTATGAATTTAATGTTTTGATTTTTTTTCAAATTCCTCCTCTAGAAATATATCGATAATAATCGTATTAAACGCAGTTTTACTCCGAGACGAGCAACACTACGCGGCTTGGCTTTGTCTGTCAAAGGGACAGAATACAAAGAGGAACTCTTATATACTTAATAATAATAATAATAATAATAATATAAATCCTCTGCTAAAGGACTAAACGACGTACGTTCGACGTCGAAAATGACAGTGAAAAATATTTTTACACAATCATGCGAGTATATTTCACTGGAAGTAAGTAGTTAAGTAGCTCCACCGCTTTATAAACCGTGAGATGCAAAGTGTAAAAGGCAATAGTAACACTTTGTGAGATCGCAAAGAGATTGGCAACATTTCCGTCTGGCTATTCTCCATCGTGACGATCATTCGACGAAGATTCATGCATCGCTGTCATCACTGTCGACGTCGCTGTGTTTATATAACGTGCAGTGTTTTCGATTTATCGCGCGGCGGGGACGACATCACCGGTTTAAATATTGCCGAGATAATGAGACCCCCGGTCGCGTAAAATATCGCAGTTGCGATGACGGAACAGGTTGCCGTTGTCGCGTACGGTGGCTGAAACTGTAACATAATCTAGCATGGGACGGCGAGCAAGGGACAAACAGCCGCATTTATCGGATAATGGGCAGATGATAGCGGCTACTTTGACGTTTAAGAACGATCCTTTAGCCGCAATTTTTTCTACCCTGTTTGCGGGCTATTTCATTTAGAGGAAAGGAGTATTTTCTTTTCTTCTTCTTCTTCTTCTTCTTCTTCTTCTTCTTCTTTTAAGAATACTTTTCTTCCTGTTTGAGAATGTATCGTCGTGTTGTGATCATTCTTTGAACATTCCGCCATGTGTTCGCAATCTACATTTGTTTCATTAGCTAAAATTCTTTTTATTATCCTGCGTTACTAAAATATAATTACTTATCAATTATATGATATTAAAAGTAATTGTAACTATTTCGGAAAAACGTTGTAATTGAAAATGGACTCGATATCAATAGGTGAAAAGCACAGTGAGTTCCACACAAGCAGTGATTAAATGATAATATCGAAATGACAGGAATCATTTTTATTGTATTCTTTAATATCGTATACGGTAATTCCCATTTTTTCTCTGTCGTTAGAAACGCAAACGCTGATAAATCAGCGAAAATATGTTGGCATACCGTAACTAAATCGTCATCTGTCGTTCGTTTTTTTGTCGGCTTTTGCTGTGCTCGGAACGACGTTTTCGGCAAGGATAACAAATGGTGCGTTCATTACGAGCGGCGAGTCTCTCAGCGGCGTTAATTTAGGCGAAATAAATTTAGACGTAAATACATCGACGGGACGGCCGAGACAAAATTTCTCGCCTGCCAGATACTGTCATGGAAACTGCAACAGCTCGTCCAAAAACTATCCAACTGCTGTACATACATGCTGAAGGGGATATTTATTTCCATTATAATGATTGGCACCTTGCGAAGCGACTTGGTTTCCATCGGGCTCGAGTTTCTCCTTGAACGCGGTCGGTGTCGGTACCGAGAAAACGTTTTTACCCGGCTGCCCGTCGAATTACGTCCACGAAACGTCGCGACACGGCGCATTAAGCCCGATCACACACACGTCTGTGCAAATGACTTAAAACGGTAATGTACTCGATTCGAGGGTCGATAAACAAGGCGTTTGTTTTTATTTCGATCGTCTTATAATCAATAATACTAGAGACAAGTAAAAGCGGACAGCGGATCTTAAGATGAAATTTCTCATATTTTATATATATATGAGATAAAAGAAGAAAAAGAAAAGGAGGAAATAGATCAAAATTCTAGTATTTTAATATGAAGTAATGAAACGCGTCAAGCAGCTTAAAATATGTAAGAAATGAATGAAAATTCTCATATTCTGATATACGTATATGCAGGTATGGATACAGAATTATGAACAGAGCATGCATATTATTGATAAACCCTTGTGTAGCCACTGCATGAAAAATTGGTTCGCGTGAAAAGCGAACGGTCTCGAAATCGTTAGTTTAGAAAATATTTTAATCTCATAACATGTATCGCAGAGTGATTGTAGTAACGATTACAGTTTCGAAAGAAAACTGACATCGATGTTTGACGAGTTTTACAATTTCAAACATCTTCCAGAGATTAATTTGCCACGTAAATAGGTTAATACCTTTTCGTATGTATGTATGTATCGAATTTTTACAAATTTTTACGCGAATAATAGCTTCCATGTAAAAATACGAATTTATTTTCAATTAACGATAACAATATCGCTGACGATACAGGCTGCCCCACGTAACGCGAATCGCACTGGATCGTACATTCGAAACCAGTTTTAATTTTGAATTTTGAATTTTGAATTTTTAATTCTTAATTCAGTTTTGCTTAGTTTTCTGTCCTCTTTTTCGTTCCGTTATACAGGACGCCCTGTATAAATGGTAGCAATATGCCTGGTACAAGATCCGATCGTTACGATTTTTATTCCAAACGAAGTGGCATAACCATCGACGAAGCAGCGGGGGAAAAAGCATATGGAAGGATGGAAAAATTACAGGCGGTATCGGTCCCGGGGGTAATTTCGACATCGATCGTACGTCATTTCTGATCGAGCAATACATAATTGGTACCGCTGGAATGTATTATTACGGTACGAGTGGTAAATCGCGGCGAAAGTTGCGGCCCCACGCTTTTTCGGCGTCGCGTTCCACGATTATTCTCGTTCCCCTTCGCTTTGACTGCGATTTCCATTCGATATTAAAAGCGACCCAACGTTTGCCCGTCCGCGTGCATGCCATCTTCGTTCCGAAGAACGTTCCGTCAAGAGTTTTACAGATTCGAAGAGCGAGACGAAAGGAAACGGTGGAATTCAATCGTCAGCAAAAGGATTTTTGTTGTTACAGTGATTACGCTTTGGCAACGGTCGCTGTAATTTCATCGGTTATCGGTAGACATGTGTTTATTATTTATGGGAAGTTTAAAGATATACAAATGAACAGAACGTGTTATATAATATGCAGAAGGATGTAAAATGTCCAAAGTTCAGTTATTCGTTAGAACGGATAATTACTAAGTGAAAAGAGAATCTATTCTTGAATCGAGGTGTTTTTAGCACGACGACGGTATCCCTGGAAAGTATAAAACGCGCTGAGAATCGAGAAACCATGGTTTACACGCGCGTCTGCGGACATACTCTCTCTCCAGCAAGCAAGTTCTTTGATGCCTGCCTATCGTATCTACCTTCTAGCCGCGCTAACAAACAATTGGGAAACGGACAGAATGGCAACCTGGCGTTATGATGTACGGCATGCTGAACGTCGAAACTACAGATTTACGATTTTGTTTCGTACGATCGGCAATGGTGACAAGATAGGGGCGTTATTCACGATCCTCGATAAATAACGCGAATTCAGGATCGTGCGTGCAAGGCGGCGAGAATATTGGATTTCGCCAGAAGTAGGAAAAGAAACAGAGCTTATCGAATGAAAATAATGTTTTGGCAGCTAAAGCTAGAATAAGCTGCTTTTATTAGCAAGGTTCTGGGAAGAATGATCGAGTTTTCTTATTATTTGTATATTATTTATTCCTGTGTGAAAACCTAAATCCATGTATTATTTATTGTTATAGTAATATGGTGCTTCTATGATAATCGTGTCATCTTAATAACGAACGAACTCGTACATGTTTATAGTACATTTTCGCTTATTTCTGTAGGAATGATTGGAATTAGCGATTAAAATCTAAAAAAGATGAGATTTGACTTTATTTATTATCTATACCGATCTTTATCTTCCTGTGATCGTATATTAAGACGAAATAAATGTTTGTACGTCCATTATTTATTTACATTTGTTTACGTATTTTAAGCTTTTTGGAAATAGTTGTTGAACCGCAAGAACAAATTATTCATTATTTATACTAATTTCGTTCTTTTTTTACAATATCAATTTAGTTTAATTTAATTTAGTAGAAACTCGGTACGTTTAATAATTATCCATTATTTATTTACGAATCTATCTAGAATGTCTAGAATGCATCGCAGTATGTTAGAAGAAATGTACATTTGTTTATTATTTATATCAATTTATCATGTGTCATTCGAAGAATCGTGTGTTATTTATATTAAAGTTATTCCACACTGTATACACAATGACGAATGTTTCTCAATTCATTACTCGACGGTCCATTACATTAGTCAGTCTGTTAATGTATCGCCGTATAGTGTACAGTAGACGCCAAGGCTTAAACTTGATACTGATACAGTATACAGAACCTATTCGGACGTTCGATTATTAGCAACAATCGAACAACATCGAACGGTAAAAGGAAACGAATATTTTAAATATACATAGTTAACTATATCATACCCTCTGTGTATTCCTCGATCAGGTTATCGTTTTCAATTCAACATGCGAGTGATACGAATCATTGAACGAATCAAAAGTACGCAGTACAGACGGTATGATGCACAAAAGTGTCCTAATACTTACTTATTAATAGCGTATTATAACGTAGAGAAACCTAGAGTGATCTATATCACTTTTCGTATGAAACGCAGTGGCAATTTTTCTCGTTCTATTATCCGAAAAATTCAGTAACCCGACTTTTCTCTGAGCAATTAGTTCGGATAATGCAAGCCCTGTTCTATTTTTATATCAGAAATTAGCAAATTTTCAGCACACGTGCCGATTGCAACACTAATAACATGTTTCGTCCGTACCGTAAACTCGGTGCAGTCCTTAAACCGAGGCTGTCCTTAAACCTGTCAAACATACCGTCCGTATACAAAGACGTAGTACTTATATGCAGAGGGGAAACTCTGATGTTTCACTAGCCGCGTGTTCACTCACCGTTCTCCACGTTCAACTCCGCGGCGGTTCTGTAAGACACGGGTCTGCCAAAGTCACTGGCGTCGCTCGGATGCAGCAACAACTGATGGGACGCCCTGGAATGATGTCTCGAGGTGGACGCCCGATGCAAGTGAACGCTGTTTAGGACGGTATTGCTCGAGGCACGGCTGAGCGCCTCCCTTTGACGAACAGCCTCCTTGTAGATCTTGCAGTACATCACGATCATCACGAGACCGGGGATCCAGAAGGAAACCGAGGAACTAATCACCGCGTACGGTCGATTCACCTCGAACTTGCACACCTGATTCATCGACACACGCACAAAGTGTCAATCTTTCTTTTAATAAAGGCAATTGCGAGGAATTCGTGGTTTACTTTGTATTACGTTTTTCTCTTTTTCTTTTCTTTTTTTTTTTTTTTTTCTTTCTAAGAACTCGCGTTGTATTTTACGAAGCACTTAATCGAAGGTTGGACGTTATTGTTACAGGACGTTGTTATTTTCATCGCCGAATCGCAGGATCGCCGGGTCGCAGGATCGAAGGATCGAAGGATCGGAGGATCGGAGGATCGAAGGATCGGAGGATCGAAGGATCGAAGGATCGGAGGATCGGAGGATCGAAGGATCGAAGGATCGGAGGATCGGAAGATCGAAGGATCGGAGGATCGGAGGATCGGAGGATCGAAGGATCGAAGGATCGGAGGATCGAAGGATCGAAGGATCGAAGGATCGAAGGATCGCAGGATCGCAGGATCGCCGGATCGCCGGATCGCAGGATCGCAGAATCGCAGGATCGCAGGATCGCAAGATCGCCGGGTCGCAGGATCGCCGGGTCGCAGGATCGAAGGATCGCAGGATCGCAGGATCGAGCCTGTCGCATAGGAGCTCAAGGATAGGTCTGATTGTAGTAGGCAAAGAATATTTTTATATCTGCGTGTCTTTTAAAGAAATAAATAAGCTATTTTGTTTGGAGTTTGTACGAGAACTTTGAAAGTGACAGATTCTTTAATGCAATCTTTTATTTCGTTTCTGGTGGTGAAGTCGAATCTTTCGCTAATTGGATGGAAATATATTTTGTCCGCACGTTTAGATATACTCGCGGTTAATATTGATTGTGGCTAAACTAATTAATTAACTAAGTTAATTCGTATTATTAGTTCTTTCGAGAATTTCTTTCCAATTTCAGTAGCGGCGGTAGTTTCATCAAAAACAGTATGAAAAACAGTATGAAAAACAGTATGAAAAACAGTACGAAAAACGGTACGGAACATAGTACGAAAAGAAACTGAAACCGAACGATGCAACGATATTTTAATCGATAAAGTCCGTAGAAACCGCTGTAAGCACATAGACTATGGAAGAGCTACCGTTCGAAGGACAGAGAAATATGAAAGTCGAAACCACTGGCAGAATTTCGATTAACGGAACGTCCATTGTGCGAACGGTTCATTGTACCTGCTGTATTATCGGAGCAATATATTTCGACCTGCCATTCAACTCCTTTCCTCGGCGATATTTTGCGGTAAAACCTCGATTAATCAGAAACTTATTAACCGCAGCTTCGATTATTGGAAAATGATGTATAAACCATGCTACTTTTTTTGTCTTTTTCGTTTTTTTTTTTTTTCACTACCCACGTTACTTTTACTACCGTGTTGTTTTTAACTATAGTTAAGAATGGATCATGATCCACTGCTACTGTCATCTTTACATCTAATAATAAAACTATATAAAACTATATTTATAAATATATATATATATATATCTATAAAATAAATAGGAGCAGATATATTTCTTTGAACGTGAAAATAGTAGAAAATATCGATTTTTAATCGCCGATGTATTTGGATATTTTATCGATTGTGAAAAATGACGATCCAGCGAATTCCTCATATATAGCTCATTACTGTAAGGTTAAGAAGATGATTGAAAAGTAAAAACAGGATGATTTCATAGTTGGAGACCGGATGGCGATTTATGACCAACATTTCGATTTAATTATAACATTTTCAATTATAAATAGTTTAGTTTATAATATTTCCATCTACTAGAAGACTTTTTTTCGTTTCAAGTATTGGTAAAGGGGTCTCATAACAGCTTTCTTTTTTTCTTTTTTTTCTTTTTTTTTTTTTTTTAGTTTTCTTTTAAATACGCGCTGGAAAAGTAGATAACGTACGACTTCTTTTAAACATATTTAATCATTTCGTGCTAGTAAACGCAAATACGTGTTAATAAGAGATTTCGCGTTGTTCTCTGTAAAATTCTTCTGCTCCAATTAAAAATTGTAGCCGGTAAAAGAATTGCTGTAACTTTTCAAGTATTAACCCCCATTTGCATGATGGCTCTAATTAAGAGGACTGGTCCCTATCACGGCGCGCAGTCGGTCGTAGGTGCAGTAAATGACGTCTAAATTCTTCGTGGAGTTTATCGAAAATTTACTGTTCGAAACGATTGGTAGACGATGTTACTTCGCAAACATCGCATCTTACATTCTTTATAACAGAGGGAAAAAGTAAAGATTGTGTATCTAAAAAAAAATTATTTACCTTAAAATGGAAATAAAAAAGAAGCAGTCGCAGCGCGCGGATCAGTACGCGGTTGGATGCAAATGGGTTAAGTATGAAAAAAGAGATTGTACATATATTTTTATGCGGGCAGCGCAGCGATTGAACGATAACATGAAAAGGAACTATTGTTATGTGAGAGGCGCTGTGATGTGTTAAAAGAGGAATTTTAATACAATGTAGCGTAAAAAGAAGTGGAATGGTTGTACAAAAATAGCTGCGATAACTATTCTCTGTTAACGAAATTGTATAAAATCCACTTTAGAAGATGCAGAATATTTTGTACAGTTACTACTAAGAAAAAATTCGTTTAAAGAATTGAATCTTTGATATAGGTACCATAAATAAGAACGTATAAATAGAATTCTGTATTCTGTGTTTGTTTTCGTTTTCCTTTTCTCTCTACCTTTCGCGGAATATCGTTAGAAGGAAACGAAAATTAATACACGAGAAACGATAAAACGAAAGTTGACAGAAGATAGGAAGCCGGCGTTGAGAAGAAAGAAATACTTGTAACATTGGGAGAAGTCACGGTATAAGCAAGATTAAGGGGTAATAAGAAGATTGAAAATGAAAAGAAAGGAATTAATGGTAAGGAAGTAATTAAAGATGAGACAGAGGCGCGGTTAGACGTAGGAAAATTCATTATTGAAGTAACGAAATTGAAAGTAAAGGAACAGGAAGTTGACAGTACCGAGAACGATGAAATCGAAAATAGACGTTGGACGGAATTGATTTAAGAACGGAGAGCTGAGAGGTTCTGAGTAAAGTTAAGAGGGATAAAAATGGGGAGAACAAGAGAATTTATAGACGCGAGACGATATTTAACGTACAACGTCTGAGATGAGATATTATGACGGGCAAATACAACAATATAGAAATCCGTTAAGACAACTTACCACGTTGGCGAACGTTAAAAAAAAAAGTTATGATTAAACATTGGGGAGCGGAAAGAATAAATCGAGGAAGGAAATCGTAGAATACAAATGAACAGAAAAATATTATATTGACAGAAGCCGACAAGACCGCTTTCCGTCTTGAAAATATTTCGGAACGTAAGTGGTGGAACTTACTTGAAGGAGAAAACAGCGAAAGATAAGATGAACCAGAGAATCGCGATCATGTAGCATCGAATTAAAAAGGCGGTAAAAATCACGTAGAAGAATCCACCGTATTAAAATTAGCAAGATTCGACGAACGACTCTTCCTTGGCGTTTCATCGTCGTTAATCTTCGGTATTATAATTAATTTCCTCCCCTGTCTAACCAATCCTACAGATACATACAGATTCGATTCCATTTCTGAGAAGAAAAATCTTTTTTTCTCTTTTTTTTTTTTTTTTTTCCAACCTTCACCACCAGGTAATAGAATTCCATTCTTTTAGAGTGGCAATCGAGTTCCCCAACTCTGATTGTAGGAAAACGATACACATTGCCAAAGAATCATCCAATATTTGAGGGATCCTGGTTCAGTTCCTTCAAATTCTCATAATACTGTGGTCGTTCTACAGCGTTCATTTTTATACGATGGGAAGATAAGAACGAAAGTCGCTTCGAAACAAACAATCGCTTCTATCGTGCGGAGGTGAGCTGGAAGGATAATTAGCGGGATGACGTCTTAGGACGCTCACCGTCAACCATCGTTACTATACGATCTTATGCGTATACGTAACACTTTCGGCCAATATGCGTGCTTGTCCGCGTGATTTTATTGGGTTTCTCAGAAATAACCAATCAGTCCCCCATTCCTTTGCCTAATCATCCTTTCAGCTCTTCGTTATACAGAGATCGTTATGTATACAGAATGCATTTAGAGCTATCTGAACTGTTTGTTCTAGGCTGTCCTAGGCCATCCTCTCTTTTCCTCCAAAGTAACGATAAAGCAAAAAAATAATGTGTTTAGTGAATGTTACGCACACATTATGAACTCACACTGCTCGATATCATCTTGGTGGGTATAAATGCGTTTCCACTTCTCGAAAAAATAAAGGAAAGGAAAGGAAAGGAAAGGAAAGGAAAGGAAAGGAAAGGGAAGGGAAGGTAACAACCAATCTCTGATCTCTAGTACAGTTGTTACAGAGTTACTAGTACAGGTGATGGTGAGAAATCGGTAGTACGTTCGTGGACTGTCGTATAATTAGCTGTTATAGTACGATAGAATCTTACTGACCGGAACTGTCATATTTCGAATCAAGCGAGGAACGAATTTTAAAGCGTGCGATTTCAAAACTTCGATAATACTTAGTACTGCGAACGTGCACGTAAACTCGATATACGCGCTATTTAACATCAACGCAGGATGAAAATTATTAGGCTATCGGGTCGCGCTGTCGTACCGACCTGTTACGCGAGGATACCGTGTACAGCATTATAGTAATACTATGTAAGGAAATTGTGCGTTAGCGGTATTCAATAGGAACGATTGCATAAAGATTGGAAGAAAATTGTTCACAATCATGTCGCTAAAAGAGTCATCGATATTCAAGATGGCGACAGCTTTCTAGATAATTACGGAAAATTTGTCTTTATCCAACCTTCGCTACCGGATAAAAAAAGGATTAGATTTTTCAAAAACCGAAATAAAGATGCCGAAAGAGCTATCCAATATCTCTACCTGAGGATTGTTCCTCAACTCTTCCAAATGTTCTTCGGTAGTGTACCATCCCATAAATATAGGGATGAAACTGATCAAAGCAGGCAGCAGCCAGGCACTGCCCAGCATACAAGTCACTGTGAGCCTCCTCATGATGGCAGGATACTCGAGCGGCCTGACTATAGCATAATATCTGTCCACGCTGATGCAACATAGATGAAGGATAGAGGCAGTGGAGAAATAAACGTCCAACGAGCTCCACACGTCGCACATGATCCTTCCGAACATCCATCGACCAGTCAACTCGACAGATGCGTTGAAAGACATGGCGCAGACCGCGACGAGGAAATCGGCCGCTGCTAGGCTGACCACGTATCGATTGGTCGGCACTCGGAGCTTCCGATGCCTTCTAACGCTGGCGATCACCAGCGCGTTCCCTACCAGAGCGGTGACGATAATGCTGACAATCGCTACGCCCTTGATCGCCGTCCAGATGACGTTTGATAGCTGGTAGGTGTCTGCAGAAACAGTGGTCGCTTCGAACGTGTCGCGAACGCTCGAATTGAGCGATTGCGAAAGGCGGCCGATGCCGCAAGTCGTGCTGCTGAGCCTGCCTATCGATCGGTCCACGTCCTCGTCCGCTGGCTCACCGACTTCCATTCCAGCGCTCGCTGCCTATGAGCATGCTACACGCCTGGATACCGTTCAGGTACAGTCTGTTCCAAGTGTTCGAACACGAGAGCGGCCTTCGAGCTTTCCAGGGTGGAAGACAGCTGGCGGAAGAGGTATCGACGGACCCGAGTATCGACGTGCATCGTGCTCTCGAGTGAAAATCCGATGTCAGGCTATCCGTGAGCTTTCGTCCGGATGCTTACGGAGATTTTAGGTTCGCTGATCTGATCGGGCAAGTTCGTGGATAGAGTTTGTTCCGGTTGATGCCTCTCTGGTGTCTCTGTTCTCTGGTCTTTGGGATGTTGTTTTAGGACATTCAGCGGTATCTCTTTGAGTAAACTAAATAAGAGATCTTTTTATTAGTCTCAATGACGGATCAAAGAACCACGGTTATAGACTGTATTGTTCAAGCTTTACTTATTCTCATTATATATCTTGTGTGTGTGTGTATATATATATATATATATATATATATATATATATATCGATTATAACAACTCTTTTTATTTATATCCACGGAGTTTCGAAAATCAGTTTCGCTTGCCATTGTATCGTCGAACAGGCATGTTTTTTCCGAGGTGGCAGAATTATAAGCTGGTTCTTTTAACCGTTTGAGAGCGTAACATGAAAGTAACTAGAATAACTTGTCAAATATCGCGCTAAAAACTTCACGCGCGTTTTAAATATCATTCACGTGTAACACAATTATTAATTATTAATAACGTGTATTTATGGTTATTCGAGTTACCAATCGTGTCTGTAATGGTATGTTGCAAACATTCCAGTTCACTTTTTCAGGGCAGATCTGGAACCGTACTGTTAAATACTGTTAAAAACACCGTCGAAAGCCGAAAGAAGCCACGAATCAATTGTTGTGTCAAACGCTACTTTAACAACAACAACAAGTTTAAAATCTAAGACAATTGTTAATATTTATCGATTAGAGTATACGATTCCCTGTCTGATACCGGAAAGACGATGAATCTCTATTCTTTGAATCATTCCTCTTTAGATCCCTCCGTTATTTGATCACACGGAACAAGGGTTTAGAGTGTTAGATTCCACGAAATATGTGATCCCGAACTTTTGGCCGATCGTGCGTAGCGAGCGTCTCTGAACGAATGGAAAATTTAAGAGATCGTTTGCAAGGTAATTCCGAGTAAAAAGCAAACATGGATTCTATTCTTAATGCTCGCATAGTCAGTAACAGTTTAAATTACCGGGACGATGAAGCACGGTCGTATATAATAGCGGTTATTAAATCTCAAGTTAACGAAGGAAACGCATGGTATAAAGTCTATGAACATGAGAAATGGCAAGAATTTTCCGACAGGCGTAATAACGTTTAACAAATGTAATTACTATCATGTAATAAAGTTACGAGATTGGTACGACGGGATTTTACAGAAATTAACATGGCGGCATCTATCGTTCCTTTCTACTTTAATTTCATATATCCAACTCGTATAATAGATAGATTTCGTTTAATAATTAAACAGAAAGAAAAGTATATACGTATCTGTGAAGAGTTTCACACAATCCCGATAACTACACGAATACAGAATAAGAATAGGATCTCTCTGTTTATACGATGTTCTTTTATGCAAAATGATCTCTTAAACGATCTTTTAAATTCGTTTGCGCTCTTTCTACGACTATCTGCTTAGCATAACGAATATCTTAACTAATCGAAACGGATTATCCCTTTGAAACGACGCAAAGTAAAGGAAAAAGAAAAAAAAAAAAGAAGAAAAAAAGATGCGATAAACCGTAAACCACTTTTCCCTCTTAAATGGAGCAGTCTATTAGACTACAGATTCTTTAGTCTAAAAAAAAAAAATTAATCTAGAAATTAATGTAAATAGATATTTTATGTTTAATATTCAAAAGTAGTAGGAATTTCTTATTAAATATAGTAGTTGCGCTCCGTTGAAGAGAAAAACAGATTCTACTATGTTTAATCGTTTCAAAGTTATGAGATATTAGTTACGTGAAATATTCTATTATTACGTGAAACATTTGCCGCGCGTATTAATGATATATATATATATATATATATATATATATATACAAATCACGTCTCGATTGGTGTGGATCGATCTCGATGTTGTATATTGATATTTTTAAAAAATAACAGAATTTTAATATCCTTAACAGCAATAGTAGCGTTTTGAACAAAACTCCGGATACCATTGTCTCTCGATATACAAACAGTTCGTAATTAATGGAAAGAAAAGACAAGAACAATTTTTGCACTCGTGGATCAATTAATGTACGACATGCATTCGTTTTGTCAGATACTTTGCTCGATACTCGTGCGCAACGTTATTAGAACTATTCATTCGCGACGAACTTGTCTTAATTTCTACAATCAAACTTCCGAGAACATGAATTCCATGGTTTGGGCAATACGAACGTCTGCGAACCGATATGTTGGAAGATAATTGCACGCGAGGAAAAGAGAAGAAAGATGGCCGGATGTACGACAGGCGGATACGCGCGTGCAAACTTTTCGCATAAACGTTCCACCTGTTCAGAGCGACAGTAGGGTACTCTTTTAACGTTAAAGCAAACAACGGTGGTTGGAGCACCGGACGAGACAAGTTGTACGCATATTTAGCTTGGCCGAAAAACCAAGTCTTTCTCTCCGAGGTATTCGAAGCAAAACGCAAACAGCCAACGACCTGGCCTCCGATAATGTATATAGTACTCGTCTGAAGTGGAATTACGCGGAGAGGAAGCAACGTTCTCTTCGGTCTTTTCCATGAATATTTGATATTTCATGCGTATATGTGTATGTGCGCGTGGGAAAGGCAATAACGCGATAACGATTAGTTCGAGAGTTTTCCGAGATGGAAATTTCGGTACTATCGTTATTAGCTTAACAACGTCCGGTGTTGCATCCGTATGTTATTGAAGAAATTGAGAGACGACAGAAATATTTTAATAACGAATTAACGGATAATTAAATTAATGAACGTTGATTACGATGGGCTTACCTTCTTCAAAATCAACTTACTCTTTTCAACTTCAACCGATACCAGCAACCTGTGTAGTCAGTTATTACGATAGAATCGCTTTTTAATAGCATTCGAGTAGTAGAAGAAGAATTTGGCTAACATTGTCATGGAAAATATACGAAAGAATAAGAATGAGAGGAAGCGACAACGAGTAATAATTGGAATGCAGTAGCAGCTGAAATTTCTCCACTGCGATCTATGCCCCAAACACGATCCAACTTCTGCTTCTGTCGCCAAACGAACTCGCCGAGTTTCGCAGCTTATCGGTCGCTCCGTTCACCACGTAAGTCTAACCACACAAACATTCTATCCGCAAACAATCCGGCAGGTCTCGTCATCCGGCGGGTCTGACGTAGTTCGTTCGAAACAGCATTGCCTGAAACCACCTGCCATACTAGGGAAAAGGCAGAATCCGGCTTGCAAAATCCTTCGCCCCGACCTAGAACCGTATTCTCCGAGCGAACTTCATGATCCCAGGTTGCCAGGTGTCAAACGCAAAATCGGACATCCAGAATTTGTCAGCTGATGGCAGATGCAACCAGCTAGCCGTGTCGATAAAGGAGGTGTAATAAGAAATGTAAGGCCGGCATCTGATGGAAGAGTCGGGCAATCCTGGATCGAAAGCCACTGACTATTAATAAGATATTTTTAATTTAATCGGCCATGTACTAACAAAAGGATCACAAACGAGCCTTTCGTATTCGTCCTCTCGTGGTCTGATATGCCTGTCGGTAAAATTTACTGACACGAAATTCGCTATAAATTCCATCGTCTTTTATCGTCTTTTATCGTCTCATCTTAAAAGTTTCATTCGTGATGATCAAATTTCTTACGACGATCACACGCGACGATCGTTATAATCTGCTTCCTTCGAATTCATCGCGGTTACAAGAATATCAACAAGTACAGTGTGAAGACAAAGCTGGGTGTGGTAAGCTTGCTGATGTAACGCAGTTAAGAACGAGCGAGTGCTCAAATCTTCCCTATTTCCGACGTCACGCAAGACAATTGTTCGTCGTATAACCGTCTTCAACTGTAAAGGGTAGAGAAGTAAATTTTATCAAGTCAAGTCGTACAACCGTTTCCAAAACAACAGAGAAATTTTGAATAATAGTACCTTGAATAATAAGTACCTTGTAATTTTTGAATTCGTTGCAATGCTAACAAAGTGTCGAAAAGTTTCGGATAATGCGCAGAATATAAGCTTTGGTGAGCCACTTTCAACGAATCGCAATCCATATAATTTATATATATATATTAATATATATCACGGTAACCACTTCCATTACACCAAATTTTCGCTGATACTTTCAAAGAATCGTCAATTTCCAGGGAAAAGATGATAGAAAATGGCCATCGTTCCTCGGTCGTGGATAAACCTACATCGAACATGCATATTACGCAGGAAATCGAGCCAGTCCCCCCGATATCCACGTCGCCCGTGTGCCTATTCACATTTCCGCCGGAACTACGGCATTTCGTGTGCCATTAATTACGCCCATTGAAGCTTCGCATCTCCATTTTCGAACGCGCATTTCTCACGTGGTATCTGCTATGCTGTCAAGTGATCTAGACCTTGAATCTTCACTGCACTCGCTATGATCGTGCTACGATCGTGCTGTGATCGTGCTATGATCGTGCTATCTATGATCGATGCCTGTAATCTGATTAGTCCACGTCGAATTAATCAAAGTTAACTTTTGTCGATTTCGTGTTGTTCGTACTATCTATTATACATTAACAAACAAACGAATTTCTTTCCTTTGCAATCGGTAAGAAGAATTCGTTTAAACGAGGCTTCTAATAGATATGGAAACGAATGGTTTGACTTAATATTATTGTCGCGCAATTGGTTTTCTTCCTCGATAACTTTTTTTATTTACAACTTTGCTAGCTAATTATATACGATAGGGATTACTATAAAGATAATCGTTTCGATACATTGCGAATTTTACGAAAAGTTTAGTAGAATTCGATAGAACGTTTCGAAAATGACAAATTTTTCTCTTCGTCTGACCAGTATCTCTTCAGTATATACATATATATATACCATATATATATATATATATACTCGCTAGTGTGATAGGGACTCTCTCTCTCTCTCTCTCTCTCTCTCTCTCTCTCTCTCTCTCTCTCTCTCTGTTTACGGACAGCACAGTTTTGGTTTTACGGACAACCATTTTTTCAGAGACATTCATTTTTCCCAAACGGGCGGACAGAGAGCAACATCGGAGATAGTAGACAAGATCGCGGAAGAAAGAATAATTATTTAAAACATTGAAGATTGACGGAGAAAGATCGGTAGCTCAGATTCTCGATTTTCAGCTAGACATTGCACAGTACTTGTTATTTATTGTTTACTCTTATGGATTGTTATTAATTGTTGTTTACCTCTGTATTTCATTTAAGTATTTTTTTCACAATAAACTCGATTTTCAGAATTCAGAATCGATCACCTGAATTACCCCAACATTTACTACATTATATATATATATATGTCTGTATATAGCGATCTATCTCAGACGAGGGTTAGGCAAATAGGCTAGAATACTTTTAACGACGAATGTATTACTATCTTGCTGATACCGGAAAGTAGGTACTTACAGCAATTAGTTTAATACGCGATGGTGAACGGAGAAAGATACATAAACATTATATATGTATACGGTATAGTTACTTCTCACGTTGAAATAAATTCTGTACGAAATAATTAAGTACTAAGCGTGCTTTATGTAATAATATAAAATATAAGATACGAAATATAAGATATAAGGTAATTGACAGTATGACGTTATCAACGTGATATCATACGGTAGGTAACACGGCAATATGAAGAGAGATACGATACAACGTAGCGTTATATTAAGAAGGTGAGCTGATAGCAATATAATAATATTATTATAAGCAGATACAGATCGTTCGGATGCTGGTAATAAAGCAGGCAAAATCAATTTAAATGATAACTCTAAAGAACACAAAAGTTCCTTTGCCTATTTCCGTTTGCTTAGTTTGGTCCCGTTAGCCTGTTCTAATTCTAGCCGTTTCCTGGAAAGAGGTAGAAGGTTTTATCAACACTGTTGCTTCGAACGCGCTAATTTAATTGCAGTTGCCATTACTTTAACAAATGTGCTAATGACATCCTTTTTGCCGACTGCGCTGGACGAGTATAAATGTCTCTCGTTGTACCTTATGAATTTTATTTGTTCTCCTGGCAATTGCGACAATCGTTATAGGAATATTACATTATTATATTATTATTGCTAGTTACTCTGTACACGATAGTGACGTTTTACATTGTCCGATTTGACAGGCGAGCAAAATTTTTCTCTCGTTAAAAGTTTCCTGTTTACCTTAAGTGCAGCTTTTCTGAAGATGGTAATTTGTAATCAACGTCGTAATTACTCGCTGCGGACGCCGACTCGATCGTTCGTTCGTGTAATAGCACAAGGACTAATAGCAAAACGACTAATAACGTTCGAACAACTCGAATAGGAACAACGGGTGTAACATCAACTCGATTTGACAACCCACCCTCTCGGTTTTTTTTTTTAATCCGATTGGCCAATCAAATGAAACGATTTCCGGTTAGATCTGGCGGATGGTAGCGAGCATCCGGTTAGAACTTCCGAGTTGAGCGAGTCATCGGTTTGATCAGCCAACATCGAAACCGAAACATCGCTCGGTATGATCGGAGACGGCAATGTCTAGGAAAGGCTGGCGCAAAGTTCAATCGCAAAGTGCAAATGTAAAATGCAAACGCGATTGCTCGCGAGAAGCGAATATCATGGCCCGTCTCACCCATCGTGAAAATTTGTAATCTGAGGTTAGCGTTTCGTGTAATTTTAAAAATTGAATTGTAGCTACTTGAATTGTATATAATGTGTATAAAGTAACGATCGTGTACAAGTATTAGCCTCTTAGTTGTGTTCTATTTTGTTGGAGCTCGTTGCATTCTTTTTAGCAGATCGTCAAAGGTAAATGCTTACATAGGAAAGTGAAAAAATGTTATCTCATCACCTCGTCTGAATGGAGACGCGAGAATCCGATAGGAACGTAATTCATACTTTCTTTACGACGACGTGCAATACCAAAACACAATGGGAAACCTATTCGTGTGCACCTCGGCAGATTCCACGAGTAGCAGGATAGAGGAATGAACGAAGGAAATAGGCGTGGTGTTGATTTCTCGATGAAGATACGTGGAAGGAATCGCGCGAACGCTGCTTCGTTTCGTTACCGATTCGGCAGTATTGGTCAAATTATAAAATTACAAAATTACAAAATTCGACCGTATCGACATTTTTCTAATTCGTTGTCGAATCGAAAAGACCAACGAGGTGTTTATCTAAAATTGCCACATCAACGAATCGCGACTAATCGAGTCATTCGAAATGCAGAATTAACGGCCTCCAAGTAACTAAATAATATTTGAACTTGAAAGTAACGAGAAGAGAGGAAAGCCGGATGAGGAAAATTAAGAAAATAGAAAATTAAACGGCTGAACGTTCATTGTCTTTCAGATAATTAAAAGCTATGCAACGCTTTCAACTACTGCTACACTTACATCTGCTTTTCAGGCGTACGCTTCTTTTTATTTAGCTCGCTCAACGAGACAGAGAAACGAGGCGCTCGTTACATGCAATCTATGTAGTTGTTATTAACGTTTCATCAAGCAACCGCTCGTTACGTTAAGATATACCCCATCAACGATTCCTCCCTCAGCTTCGTGGAATCAGCTCGGTCTATATTCATGATCGCGGCTATAATTTAAAGGCCACCGGCTGCCGCCGTCCAACCACCCAACGTTCAACGTTCCTATCTCGTTTTCCGCTTCTCTTTGAGCCTATTAACTGAGAAAGACGGGTTAACTCCCCGGTTAAATTACGATGGAATACGGAGTCTTTGTTGCTTAATGCATAGCTACATTTACTAGTAATTCGCCACTGGCTAAATTTTCGGCATATCGTATATCGCGAGAATGATAAGATTTTGTCGAGCAGATGGAGAGCGATTGGGACACAGTGTAAATTCCATATCCTTGCTACGATCTTTTCGCATCTCAGTAAGCTACGTAAGGATATACGATACATGTTCGCGAGATATTTTCTACCTATTCTACCTATTCTATCTATTCTACCTATTCTACCTATTCTATCTATTCTATCTATTCTATCTATTCTGTCTATTCTATCTATTCTATCTATTCTACCTATTTTACCTATTCTACCTATTCTACCTATTCTACCTATTCTACCTATTCTACCTATTCTACCTATTCTATCTACTCTACTGTGTAGGTTCAAACGTCATTTATTGCATTTATGATCTTTGACTTTCAGTCTCTATTTGGGGTAAAAATCAGTGATAGAAAATGGAGATAGAGTGAAAAAATATGGGATTTCGAATATTTGAAATAAAGTAAAGGAAGGTTAAATTGGAAGTACTGAAAGAAAACTTGAACAACTGTAATCTAAAAATGAAGTTGAAATAATGAGTGAAAATAGACAGACGGCAGAAATTGGCTTTGAAAATAAAGTAAAAAGGTAAAACAAAAGTGAAATATGTACGTATATATAGTATGGGAAAAGAATAAAGGAAGAATAGGAATGAGAGAAAAATATTACACGAGCTAAACGGAACAAGATATACGAAATGTAGGGAAAGCAATATAAATATCGCGGAACGAAAACACTAAACAAGAGTGAAATAAATACGGAAGAAGTATAGACCAAGGGAAAAGTGAAGTAAAAGCTACACAGCTGAGTTTAAAAAGGCTACACAATAAATATGTAGAATGAAGGTAAAAGGGGCAATATTGCGCGTGAGCTGAGCAAAAGATGCGAAATATAAGAAGGAAGATTTATTTTCTATATTATTATTATATATATATATATATACACACACACACACACACACACACACACACACACACACACACACACACACACAATACATATACACAAACACACAAACACACAAACACACACACACACACAAACGTAAATAGAACGACGCAATTGATGCTAATACGATCAAATAAACAAGTGGAAAGTCAAAAGTGGACTTGGTGCGTTCGAAGGAATTCCTTTGACGTTCATCGAAGATCGATCGCTTCCCCCTTAGGCTTGGACAAAACTTGAACGATCCTCGTGAGTCCCGCTTGCGGCGGCTGATGTGCGCAATTCGATTGAAATCGCTGCTCGAAATCGCTAACGATCTTTTCGACTACGTCGCGAGTCTACATTACCGAATATCGTTAACGCATCTTGCGAAGACAAGGCCGAGAGCAAGATGATAAATGTATGGAATAGATTGGAATAATAATGGAGAACTGATAGGGATAAATATATGTATACAATGAATGCTCTCTCTCTCTCTCTCCCCCTCTTTGTTCCAGTATATTTTACTACTGTTACGTTTTAAAGTGAAATTTACAGTGTCGCTAATGACAATCGATGTTGAGTAGCGTTACGGAGTAACGTTGAAACGAATTAGAAAACAAAACATGCATTATGCTATATATGTACTGAAATTGTAGATTGTAGATTTTCGTCAAGCTCTATACACTTCATTTTCGGTATCAAATTTCTGCAGTTATATAAACGTGCTGCTATATATAAATGCTGCTATATATATATATATATATATATATATATATATATATATATATATATATATATATATATATATATATATATATATATATATATATATATATATATATAAGTGATGCTATATGTAAATGAATGATAGAAAATTAAATTGGATTGGATTGAATTAATCAGTACGCGAACGTTATAACAAAGCCAGTAAGCGCGACGATACCTTTGGTAGCCGCTATAGGTATAAATAGGGATTAACACGGTCTCAGGGACATCGGTTTGCGTAAGACACGCTTTCCTCGATGCGGACAGATGCGCGACAAGGCTAGGATCACGCGGCACGCGTTACACTACGCTTGAAAATTTCTGTACATCTTTTGAATTCCGTTGTACGGTGATTTTTTCTGTTTTCAAAGAAACGGCCCTCCGTTTTCACGAAAACCGGACATTGCAATGTTGTCGGAGAACTTGCTAACCTTAGTCCGTTACATAAAGCGTAATCATTCAGCAGAATCTTCCAAAGCTCTTTCCTTTATAAACGTTCGATCGATGCTTTTTTATGCGCATTTCTATGACTAGCTATGACAGTTAGAGAAACGGAACCCCTCGAGAGATTCGATTTTCACGCTTTGAATATTACAACAAGCGTTTTACTGCGGACATTTCAGACGTTTCAGACATTTCAGCCATTTCAGACATTTTGCACGCTCCTGTATAACGTTGCGTGCATTCTGTACACCTTTCCATATCTAGTACTCGGCAATAACTGCAACTCCGTTACTGTGCTGTGCAGAGAGAATTGTTCCGATAAATTAATTTGAGACCGGATGGTTGCTATTGTTCATGGAATTGTCAGTGGCAAAGGATAATTCCACTAATAATAATATTCTCAATAATAGGTTCATAATGATCGTCAATTCGGATTATTTTCATCGTACGTACGATTATTTTTATGCGGAAAAAAGAAAAAGCAAAAGAAAGGAAAGAAAGAAAAGAAAGAAAAAAGAAAGAAAGAAAAGAGAAAAGATCAAATATCGTCGTAAAAGCAACTACCTGTACTAAACGTATAATACTGAAAACCACGTCGCACAACCACCACGTCTGTTGTTGGCCAGCGGAAAGTAGCGAAGCCTAGTTAATCCACTCGATTAATCGGCGATAAGTTGATCGGCAATTTATCGATTTAGGGCTTTGACTTAGGGCTCGGCAACCAGTTTGAATCGAGACCGGCGGAACGAGACCGATGATATTGCAACTGGCACGGAGGATGAGTGACGCGAAAGGATGGTCGAGTAAAGTTCAAGTAAACAATCCACATTTGCTGAGTCGCTTGTTCTAGAACTCGGTAAGCCGGGAGAAGAGCCGTAATATAAATGTTGGCTCGCTTCGACGACGATCACGCAGCTTAAGGATAAGGCTGCTAACTTAAAAGGGGAAAGCGGCGGAAAACGAAGAAAGTAGGGGGAGCGGAGGGGGGAGGGGGCAAAAAAGATCCCGGATATGCTGGAAACGCGGGGCCAAAATTTTTTGATCATCGCGATAGCCACACGTGTTCCGTTACCATTACCGTAATGAATTTCGAAGATCGTGTCGTCTTTTAGCCTTATCTTTTAGCTTTAGTGATTTAAAAAGTCTTTTTCGAACTGCAGGAGAATTGCGTTTGACGATACCAAAGCGCGGCGATCTAGGCAGGATGAAAGTCAACTTTGCTGTGAAACGCGGAGCATTGGATATAAAGGATGAAGATGGAACGGACGAACGGAGCGAATAGTCGCTGTCATTCGACGTTAATAAATCAATTTTCGCCTGTTCTCGTCAATCAATGAAACTCGAGTGTCGCGTCGATGCTTGACGAAGCTTATGAATACGAAGAGAACTTTTATCATCAGGCATGATGAATGCAATGCTAGTATCAAACGCATTATTCAATAAGATTAGATGACTGATTATGGAAGAGTGGACATGCAGGATATGTCGGAGTAATTTCAATATATCTGTTTTAATTATATGGAAATAAATTAAACTCGAGGTAAACGATAATTGAACGCTTAATTAGCCAATCTGATTTAGATTGGAAATAACGAAGACATTACGTCTTCGTATAAACTACGAACCTAGATACGCTTATCATGCTTTCGGGAAAGTGATAGCGGTTGAATTCGAAGAACGGAATTGACGAAGAAGTTCCTGACGCTTTTCAAATACATTTCAAAAGAAAAAAAAAAAAAAAAAAAAAGAAAGAAAAGAAAGACGACTACGCGCGGCAGACAGCGACGGTATTTCAGGTATCGGGCCACAAATCGACACGACATACGTATGAATTCGTATGCGACGTTGTAGGAATTCGCAGAACGATTAACAACGAAACGAGTGGTCGAACGACATGCTAGGTAAATGCAGAAGCAAAACTTTTACAGACTAATTCAGCGCAGACGGATAATTTCCTGGTGGAACGTGTGATCCTATCGTGGGAGCCAAGCATCGATTCGCAAACACCACTTGCACGATAGACTGATCCGTCATTTCAATTTCTTCGCTTCGATATAGAATGGAGCGAATACTTTCGCTATTTTACTCTTACCCCTCCCTTTTACGCAGACGTAAAACGTCTCACTTTTCTCTTTTTTCTTTTCTTCTTTTTCTTTCTTTCTTTCTTTCTTTTTCTCAACGCCACTATCTTCCGCTTGTCCGATAAATTTCACGTCAGCCCAAAAACCAATAAAACTTGCTTTCAATTTCCAATTTCCAATACGCACGTCCTATCTTCACTGATCTCCACCTCTCTCCTCTTGTATTATTTTTACTTTAAGCAAGACGGAAGTGGGAAAACTATTTCGTCGATCAAGGTGAAATTTTCGATTTCAGGAAGAGCAGTAAAAGTCATTTTTCATTGCAAAGAATGTGCAAGAATTGCGTTAGCAAGATATCGACTAATCGAGCTATTAAACGTGTGTTTGCTTTTTATGAAGCTGGTTCTAATTTTAGGGCGTCTTCTTTACAGAAACACGAGACAACCGTTCGACAATGAAAATCTCTATCGTCAACCATCTTCGGTCTTATCCCGTACCGAATGCGATATTACGCTCCATTTACTTCCGGTGCAGAAGGTTTGCTCTTCTTCTATCGAAACTCGATTTAATAGGAATACGACATAGGATCGGCCTTTTCGACAAAGCTTACTGGTTATTGCGCAGCAACTTATTGGTTATTACGACCGCAACGTAGCAACGATGTTTTCGAATAATCGAAATAAGCTTTGCTAACAACTTGCATCATCGTCTTTCGATAATGCCATTACTTGAACTGCTCGATGCTTAACGGATTAAGTAGGACCCAGCTACGAGAAAACTATTGAACGCAACTCGGACCGCAAACGCCTATGAAATAACGAAAGAAGATTTGTTGCCACATTATCTCTGAATAAATCCGTTCGATCCTGTTGAAACGTTAACGTTCAGAATTGTTCGTTTTGTGGTTTTGGTTCGGGCCACGTAAATTCACGCACATCGAAATAATAATTTCTTCTCTTGGTTGTTCAGCTTGGCAAACCTACAACGTAAAGCCAGTAAAGGTCGTTCGACGGCGGCCTCTTCCTAAATATCGCTTATCGTGCAGATAAAATGTTTCGTGAAATTCCCATCGAGTTGCTTCGAGGGGAGAAAAATTGGACGGGCCGCCGCGATCGTGCATTCGTTTCGCGAACGTGGGAACGAATAACGCGTTCGAGGGATTGAAAGAGCGACCTTCTGGTGAGAAAGGCACGGTGACTTGGCACAAAGAGAAAATAATAGCGACGGTAGAGCAAGTTCAAGAGGGCCGGATCTACATACTGCAATATTCATAGAGACGGCACGGTGGCCGCGATCGGATGCCGACAGACGTTTGCGTATGCAAATCGTTCGGGACGATAAGGCTGAATCGAGCCGGATAACCGTAGAATACGACGCGACGTGCAATCGCCGCAAAACCCGCGTATTTCCGTCTGTTTGATCGATTTTCATCGACATCGTGCTTCTTCGTGATCTTCCACGCCAAGCTTTGTCCACGCCAAGCTTTGTCCACGCCAAGCTTTGTCCACGCCAAGCAAGTATAATGTTTTTGGAACGTACGATAATCATATTAACTTATTTATTTTGTTCTTTCTCGTGGTGTTTTTGTCCGCACGAGCGCTGTCCTCGGCATTACTTTCTACGGTAACGGACGAAAGAAAGCTACGTGACGTGCGAAAATTGAAATACCTTGCGATCGAGAGCTTTACGTGCCTGGAGGATTGCGATTTTCGAGGATTACGCGGCAAACTGTTAGCTTCCGAGACACGTATTAAGAAAAATATATTATTATCGATACGTTGCATCCTCTCTATACATAGGCGAATGAAAGAAATCTATGAGTTTGTTGTTTAATTTAGCATTTGCCGTTTGTTGTAAGAATCTTTATTTCATCACGGTCTCTCGCGAGTCGTTTAAAAGGAGAATGTAAATGATTCGAACGAGGAGGTATCCTTAAAAGCTGAAGAACAACAAACGATTCGTATAATAATTTGAATATTCAACGAAATGATAATACTTAAGTTGCAAACGTAGAAACATTTACGCAATCGTAACAACGTGCATTCTTCCGAGGAGTGAACTCATGCCTTCCGAGGATAATGACTAATTGATTTTTCAGACGAGTCGTGTGTAAACGTGAGGTGCGATTTTTTTACTTCTGCGCAAAATTAAAATGACATTTCACGTTACGAACGACTCGAACAGAATATTCGTTTGCCTAGCGATCACTGGAGAGTTAGCGTGGCAGAAACGCGACGTTTAAATAGCAACGAGTCCATTCTCATTATTTCATCGATAATGTTCCTCGCTTTAAGAAAGAATTTTGTCGAATCGTTGATTTATACTCATAGTTATAACTCACAATTTAGGAAATAGTGGAGGAAAGGAAACGCCGCCTATTACATATCGAAGAAGTTCAAAATGTAATTTTTAAACCTTCTCCAAATCATCCATCCATGTGATCCAAATCATTTGTGAATCAAAGTAATAAAGTATTACAGTCTCTGTCATTTATCGGAGAATTACTAAGAAAATGGAAATTTGTTAGCTGGTCGAGAAATCATGCGCAAATTAATTGAAAATGAAATAAGAGGAACGTAGGAAAGAAAAAGGATGAGAAATCAGCAAGAGCGAGGTTCGTTGTCGTTTATTATAATTAGGCGGAACGCTATGAACGGGCTTTTCATTTCGTCAAAGCTCGATTACGTTTGCAGCGTTGAAATTAGCCTGCCGAATGTTCGGAAGCCCTCAAACGCAAGCACAAGCTGCTCGTCGACCCAAACACGTTCTCCCATCGAAAGGCCCTTGCCCTTAACACGAACATCCATCTTAAAGATCTATAAAAGCGCTGATGTTTCTCGCAATCAGTCCTCAACGTTCGGACCAAAACGGCAATTTCCAAGCGGTTGAACGAACCAGCAATTTCGAACGCGAATCAAGGACTTTGATAGAATTTTACGTTATATTAGGATCGTAATTCACTTATTACTAGGATCTGGGGCTCTCCTTTGTACGCCGATATTTTCCAAGTTGTTTTCGATACGTACGATCGATGAATTATCTACGAGGCGAAAGCAGTACGTATACAGTGCGATTTTGAAATCATAGAACAACGAGTCAATTGCATCGGACAGTTGCATAGAACAACTGCATAGAACAACTGCAAGAAGAAATTTCTACATACATACATACATACATATATACATACGTACGTACGTACGTACGTACGTACGTATCTACTATGTGCTACGTGTTTACATAGCGTTTACGTAGCGTCTAAGTAGCGTCTACGTAGCGTTTACGATAGCGCGCTAAGCCACAAATATTTGAAAAAGATTTATCGTTGCGTGACACAATTCTTTTCGCAAGTGTATCCACGCACTTTGTCTCTTCCTTCTCTTTTCTTATTAGAAGATTTATCGGAGCCTAGAACTAACGTTTGTTCGATTAATTATTGCAAGCAAGTGTGAGTATGGAAATGCGGCGTGTGCTTGAAAACGAGATTTCTCGTTTCCTGTCGTTGACGTTGAAGATGAAGATGAAGATTTCCCGTTCTCCATATGAAACACGTTAACATCGCGTTCGTAGTTCGCTTTAACGCTCGTTACTTTACTGAACTGCCTTGGTATCTATACCATATGATATCTTGGTAGAAGTAAATTAAACAAAGAACAATTGTGCCGTGCAATGAAAAATATTGAGGAATTGTAGTATGAATCGTTCGAAACGAGAGAAAGTCATTTTCTAATACTTATCGGATACATATTTATGAGAAAACACGTTGTTGTACACGTTGTCTAGCAATAAAGCGAATTACCTTGTACAGATACGTATCATCTAGCGATCGTCGAACGCGGTTTCGATTTCGCGGTACATTATTTACATTCCGAAGGAATTTGCTAGCAATTTCGCCGAACTATATATATATATATATAAATGTGTGCGTATATGTGTATATATGTATATACGATGTCGGGCTATAATTTCTAATAACACGAATTGTATCCGGAAGGCTCGAATTACAGCAACGATTTCCAAGGCGATTCCGGTGCGAGCGTTCGTAATGAAACGCACTCGCGGAACGAACGCCAGTCGGTTCGCCAATAAAGAGGTTAACCATCGACCGACACGGATCTATTTTCTCGATAGAGCCTCTTACGTACGCGTGCCAGTCCCTGTCGTTCTGTCAATGAATTACGTACTTTCGCAATCGTATGCACACGTCCTTGTTCACGATCAAACGACGAACTTGCGGAAAAATAAAGAACGGTTTGCGTAATCGTGAAGCATGATGTATGTTCAACTGGGAGCTCGTGCAACTCGTATGGAAGAAAGACGTTCGTTGGAATATACGTGAATACAGTATATATCTTGTGTTGGGGACGTACGCGTTTATCGACGGCTATTCTCGCGCAAAAAATTCCATACCCGCTTTCGATGAAATTTCATTTTTTACACGTAACAAGTAGTTCTTGACCGTCTCTTTGTGCTGCATGAAATCAACATTCCTACATTCGTTTCATAAATTCTTCTGTCAATAATAATACTTTTCTTTATTGTGTTTACAATCGACGCAATAAAAAGATACTCTTATAACGCGATCACTTACTATTTATTAACTGCGGTAAAAAGTGCAAGCGAAGAAAGGCGGGCTCGCTTTGACGATCAGGTTTTTAAGCGTTTCAGGGGGAAACCTCGGCTCTGTTTACATTCTCTTTGTGGAAAACACGATATTCTCGGTACGTACTGTTTTAGTAATAAGACATTGTATTCCTGTTCACGTCGTAATATATAATATGTTACATAACGTGGTTTCATCTGAAAATATTCGCCTTCGCGCTGAATAGAAAATTATAAAGGGTACATTTGAATAAATTACTTCGTTTCTCGGCGAAACAGTAGCAGTAACGGTCATAGTTTGTATGAAACTCGTGCGACGAGGAGGAGTATGCAATCTTACATGGATAAAAGATACGAGACACGTCCTTTTCACGCCACGGAATATTGCATCCTCTCTTCTCCCTTCTCCCTTATAACGTTATAACGTTTATCGGGCTCTCCGTCTGCCTGGATTCCCGGATATAACGCGTCACTATTCCCGTGTTTGCATCTCGCCATCTCGTCTTTCGCGTAACGCGTCGAACGAACTCGTCTCTCGAATGGAACGCGCGATATGCTATCAAATGCTACGAAACGCTACGAAGTGCAACGAAACGTTTACGTTTCTCTCGTAAACGTAGTAAAAGTGAAACGACCTCTCTCTCGAGTCGCGTTAAAATCTATTTTTTGCTTCCATTTCGAACATTTCCTAATAAATTCTTGTATATTTTTCATCGATCATGTCAGAAATTAGAGAAACTTGCTTCTCTTAACGCGTCTGTAGTTCTTTAACATTAGAATTTTGAACGTGTCCATTTTTCCCCGAATGAAAAACTAGTATGTGTGTGTACATTGCCGTTGCAAGGACACTTGTTTAATAGAATGTAACGTTTGTTACGAAATTCCAAACGAAGATGACGATAAAAAAAAAAACCAAGATGATATAACGTTTTTGTTGATTTTCCGGCTTTTACGTCGCTTGGTGGCAAAGAAGAAGTATCTTAATTACGAAACGGTTGAAGAAGGCAACGTATAATGTTTTGTAAGCTGCGAATAATGTCAATTTAACTGTTACGTTAGCTTAACTTAATTAACATCCACCCCCCCCCCCCGTAATTCTAACACTATTTGCTTGACTCTCCGACTGATACTTGGATGCTCAAATATACGTAAATGTTGAAGAGGCTGACGATAACGTATATCGATTGACTGTTGATTGACTAAGGATAACGTTTATGCATGGATTTCGCCATTACTCTCTTATGTGTAAAAGACGGTAAACGCATCGTTTTTTGTCGTGTTTCTGACCCATGGTCTCCAAATAGAAAACTCCGACTTTATCCCTATGTTATCCCTGTATTAAAATTGTCCTAGAGTAGAGTAGAGTAGAGTAGAGTAGAGTAGAGTAGAGTAGAGTAGAGTAGAGTAGAGTAGAGTAGAGTACGCGATAACATTTCCTTCTAAAATGTTAATATGCAATTTAAAAGTTGACATTTCCAAGTGTCAAACGTTATGGAAGAATTTCCTTATTCAAGAAATTCGTTGTTCATCGACTCGTCGACCGATTATCGCTCGACGCTGTTTTAACACGATGCAAGACAGATAGATAGACTACTATCAGTTAATTCTAGCAATAATATTTGAAACTGGCTAACAGTTGCACGAGCCAACCGTGTATTTCATTGTCATATATCATAGATTTGAAGTTTGTGGTAAGGTATTTAAATTTCCTACGACGCAAGATGATGGCGAGTCTATGTTTTGATCATTTTAATCGTTATAATCGTTATCATCGGCATCATTATTATACCGCTAATTCGTATATATTAATAGCATGTGTAATATTATTGTAGTGGCATTCGTGTTGATGAAAGTCGAGCAAAATATTTGCACACGTACGAGCAGCAACGTTAATTTATATTTAGCGATAGATTTCGGAAAAACAGGTGTCACTGTCGCGTCAATGAAGCATTGGAAATTAAAATGTCTTGCATTTTGTAAAATATTTATGAAAATAAGTGTTTCAAATTTATGCAGGATAAACCTGTTGCTAGTAAATAGTAGTGAAAAATTAAAAACTCGGAAACTTGTCTTTTTTTTCTTTTTTTTTTCTTTTTTTTTTTTTTCATTGGCCACGACAGTAAGTTTAGACAATGAGAGGAAAAAGTCGTTCAATCGTATAAAAGTCGAAATGGTTTATTTATATTTCCGAAAACGCGCCTCTAATTTTATAGACGAACGACAAACGAGTTCTCTTCTGTTTGTATATAATGATTTTGATGAAAAACAAACACGTGCTTACTTCCAACTGACCAATGATTAGTAGAATTTTAATAAAAGTGACGATGCAATTTTAAAATATAGCGCTATTCGTATATACGTGATGGAGGAAGAGTACGTATCTCTTTCGTTTCCTTCATTCTCTTACGGTGTAAATGTGTGAACGAGAGAGAAAGAATCATGATCCGTATTTGTAACGAATGAAAAAGAAAAGTTTTAAAAGCTCATTCATATTGAATTTAGAAATAAAATGCCATAAATATTATCTGTTCGACGAATGAGACATTATCAACGATCCACGATTTTATCCATAATTTTATGAAAGAGGGGAAAAAAGAGAGAGAGAGAACGAGAATCTTGTAAACTAAAATAAAAGCGTGGTCATGTCACCTCCTGTGATCGACATACATGCATGCATACATACATACATACACACATACGTATGAATCGGTGATGTAAACTAAAGTCGCGCGATATAGCAACGTGGGAAAGATTTCTAAATAAAGGAACAGGTTGCAGAAATAGTCGTTGACAAATATATGATATAGTTGATTCACGAGAATTCAGAAATAACGAGTAACAAGTAACGAGATCGCGTTTCAAGCGATTTTGGACATTTATCTGACAATGAAACGTCCCACACGAATTTTCGAGGCAAAGTGTCTCGACACGAATCGATGTCGTCGAGGAAAAAGTAAACAAGCTAGGAGCAACGTGAAATCCGCGTCGGTGAAAATATTTCCAGAGATTTTACCGCCTCGTTCACTTTTCATAAATTCTTCGTTACTACGATAATTTGGTCTCTTCGTGAAAAATTCTCCCCTCGAAAGAGGAGGGTTTCCTTCCACTTCTGATAAGATTTCATCCTCGAAATACGACGAATCAAAATACGATAATTAAAAAAACCATTGTTCCAGTTTTTAAAACCATAGATTTTACGATCCTCGCTGTACTGGCAACTTGGATATATCGAGTTTAACACTGGGAAACTGCAACCGCAACAGAGATCATATGTTCATTTTGATCGTAGGACTCCGCGCTGAAACATTTTCGACGATCCCGTTTTATCGATAGAAATTGACCGATTGAATCTTTCTAAGAAGATTCGCGCGACTCTTTCGAGTACATCTCGTTCTTATTTCAATAAAATTGTTGTACTTTTATAGACGACGATACCTAGCACGTGCCAGGAAAGTCAGGTTGATTCGTTCTTAAAAATCGTTCGCAATTATTCTGAACAACGTGCCAAAGAACAGGAAGATGTTGGGCTTTCTAAAAATAATTTCAAGACTCCGGATTTTTGGGCGATTATAATTATTTCGCTCGATATAGAGAAAAGTAAAATCCGACGTTTATTAAATCTCCCTGTGCGTATAAAAATGAGCACGACTGTTCACCAAAAATTCACGCCTCAAATCACCAGTGAAGGGGCACAGATCGTTTTAAGATTGTGTCAAAACGTCACAACGAACCGCAAACTGAAAATACACGATTCTTCGTCGTATCGGAACGAACCAACTTTTGTTCTCGGCACAACCGCATTTCACCAAATATTCACAAAACAACGCGCAAAATATTCAGCTGTGTCTTGTAAGGACGCGCGTCGACAGCGAGACCGTGAGAGATCGAGGTTCCACGCGATTTTAACCGGCGAAGTAGCAGCTCGAAGCGTTCATGTTGCACGGACGACGCCGGTAGACTGAGCGTCGCGACGTGCCGCGGCGCCGGGCCTCTCCCCCTCGCGCTCGCGACGTCTCAGTCTTCGCCCCCCCCTCTCTCTCTCTCTCTCTCTCTCTTTATTCTCGTGTGGTACCGCTCTGTTTCTCCGAGTCCCTCTTTTTCCAACTGCCACGCAAAATGGCTCTTGTCAACGATATTCATCCATCAGCGCGCTGTTACAAACTTCTTTTAAGCTCTCGTCCTTCCTTTGGAATTCCTTTAGAAATTTCTGCTTCTCTTTTTAGCCTTTCTCTTTCTCGCGATTCCAACTACTAGATTTATAAGCAGAATTTTGGTTATTCAAATTAATCGATTACGTTAGTCGGGTTCCACGGATACGGATGATAACGATGCAGTTACTTCCTTCCTATTCGTCTTAGCGGTCACAGTCGGTCTACGTATACGCTTTAAATGTAACAACATATTATAGTAAAATCGTTAGCTTCGCGAATCTTTTCAGCAGATTAGGATATAGCATATTGTCAATGTGTAAAATGTCAATAGAATGTAACGCAATGGCTCATTCGCTTTCGCCTTTATTAAGGAAAAAGAAACGAACAAAAAGAAAAAAGATAATAGGATAATACAAAAATTATATATACCTTGTATTGGCATCGTTCCGCTTCCTCTACATAAACACAAATAATGGTATTGATCCAATTAAAGACCCACTTAGATTTATCCCAAAAGTTTTGTCGGTTAAACGTTTCAGTCTTTCGAATTTTTTTTTTTTTTTTTTTTTTTGAAATACATCGATATGATTTGTAAAAATGGCATGTATGGCAATATGCTGCAGATTATATCGTGCTTCATGTTGTTCCAATCCAGATAAAGGAATTAGAATTACATCGGTGATAGTTTTTTTCTCATTTATCCGATAAAGTTTGAAAGTAAAAAGGTTTCGTTATATATATATAACATATTCTAACCGACATGTTTCCTTTCGTTAAGCCGACTTTCGCACTCTATTTCTACTTCGCTCGCGCTATCTGCAAGTTCGGCAAAGTAGCCTGTCGTATCTGTTACATAATAATACGAGTCGAGTCCTGTACAGCAGACGAGATAATTCATCGCCGAGGAGACCCGATTTTCAATCAATTACGGAGAAAATGTACACCGTGTCTCGTAATTATATCGTAAAACTACGCTGGTACGGTTTTCATTTACACAGTGTCCCTCGTATTTCGCTGTAAGGAAACGAAATAAATGGAGGAAAGGTTAAAAAGAAGAGCCAATCTATCGGCCTGTTTCACGGCTGTCAGTCGCAGCGACACTTATCCAACAAATTGTCCCGTCGCTGGTATCGTTTCGACGGTAGTTAGTCTGCTTGGTTTACCATTTGTCCCGGGTATCGCTGCCTTTCGTTCCACGAGAACGTGGCACACGTTGGTTGTTGTTGTTGTTGCTGTTGTTGTTGTTTCGTGTCGACATCGATTTAATTTAATTGGCCTTGTTTTAGCCCGCTATAATAACAATATCTTCGTACGAAGTAGTTTAGTCGAAGTTGAAGTTGCGTCGAGAATTGTTGGAGAATTGTCCTCTATTTTGTGCTTGATGAGTTTGTTACAGGGTCAAGGTTTTGTAGAGAAGAATGCCTATTTGCGTACAGTCACCGGCTATCGTAAACGTAAATCGTAAACAATTAGCGCATTTCTTTCAGAAGGGACCTTGTGGACCAGCTGGTAAAAATTTCCTCTTCGATGCGTGCCACCACATAAACGTTTAACAGCGAACTTCATCGTTTACCTACTGTTTTGTGTCATTTGAAAGATAATTATGAAAAACAATGTGCAGTTTAGACGTTTATTGTTCGATTTAAAAAACATTATGATATTGCGATACTTTGAACGCGTAACATCTAAATTTAAATATAGCTGTAATATGATTTTCTTTTAACGAAATAATTTTCAAACATAAAGTAATAATGGAATATTATTTTTAATTTCGACGCTACGTCGAGGCATCGAGTTAAACGTTAAATAATTTTAATCAGGAGATGCTTGTTCGAGCTTCTTACGAATTCGTTGCAACGAGTGATCTATCTTCTGTCGACAGATGAAAGACAGTTGCGTCTCTGGCCATTCCAAAGATTTTGTTGCGCGGGATCGATCGAATTCGAAAGCGGTGAAACAAGCTTTATGCATTTCGCAGGATTTCTCGAATTTTCGTATCATTTTTCTCAATTCTGGACTAATACGACTACATTTGTTTCCTTTTACATGTAAAATATCGCGCGATACCTTTAAACGTTCGCGTAACAAACGGAAGGAAAATATTTAAGAATTGAAATAAACAGTATAGCGTATTCATTTACATGTCAGATTCTCTTCGATTTCATGTTTGAAAAGTACGGCATGGTTGGAAATTCTGACAGAGAGCCACAGACATGGATAGATACAAGCAATTTTAAAATGTATTACTGTTGAATAAAACAGCGTCCAAGTAGTATAACCCTATATCTTTGCGAACACGGCGGCTATCGACGATTTCGCAATATTCAATGGAGAAGCTTTCTAGATCGGTTGTCGATGGAGAAGACCTCTATCAAAATAGTAAGTCACGGTTGGATCGATCAGCAGCGTCTTCTAAATGTATTACCCGCGAAGAGAACTTTGTTCAACGAACGTAACTGGGTATTAGATAGGACAGCGAGTCCAAGCTGTTGCGTCGTCGATAAAAAGAAACGTCGAAGTTTCGTAAACGGAATGTTTTATCGGAAACGGGGTGCCTCCGCCAATTTGACGTATAGAATGGTTAATCAACGAAACCAATGCCGTGATCGTTCGCAGTCTTTACGCTGCACACTTGCAAACGCTACGTTCCGCTAAGTGACAAAGTTTTATATTAAAACGTACAATTATACTTATGTCGGATCGATCGCAGAAACATTTGATAAATAATAATGCTGCACTCTATCCTTTCTTAGCAGGTTTCGATACTCTGAAAATACGATTTCGATGCACGTACACGTGCATACGCGTAACACGTACGGCGGGGAATTGTGTGACACGGTCTCGGTACAACGCTCGGAAACGTGTTAACCGTGCTATAGGAGGGGGCGGTTAGGTTGTAAAAATCATCGTTAAAAGTGGTAGAACTTGGTATCAAGGTATCAAGAACTTGGAATTGAAATAATATCAAATCTGCCTGTCTGATTATAAGTTCTATACCTGCTCGAAATATAAAATTATATTTTCTGTATTCAACGTTAAGGGAATTTCGACACGATTAACAGGCGAGACACCGAGTAATTGTATTTCGCACTGAATACGTGGAATACATTCATACACGTGTGTATTGTATCGTTGGGGACAGACGTTTCGCAAGTAGTACGACCTATCGTTTCAACGGACACCTCACGGCGGAACCTCGTCGAGGATTTCTAGAAAATGGAGCGAATTTGGATTGTACGTACTACGAGCGTGATGATTGGTTACCCGATTTAGAAACGAGCGAATGCTCGAGTTATGCTCGAGTACCGGTAACATGTGAGAATCGATTCGGAGAATGTGGCAGGAACGTCTGTTACGCGTACGAGGTGTCTTTAAGATCTTTAAGAAGTATGATCGGAGACTGAGAGAATGCTGTATAAATTCTCGAAGAATCGGGGTAATCGTGCAAAATTGCTGCGGAAGGAACGCAATTTCAAAAGCTATCGTTATTGTTTTATCGTTAAAACACGTGAAACGCATAACCGATGCCAACGTCAGATAAAAAGACGAATTCCGATATGGGATTGGTCGACGACGTGCGAAGACCAGAAGCAGAGGAACGACGAAATAGCAGCGTGAAAATTCAGCGAAACTATTTTTTATTCGCACCAAACGGGTTGTTTATCTTTTCAATTTTGCCACGTTACGATCTTGCCGTTTAATTATAATCGAAAGATCGTATCTTAAACTTAGTTTTCTATACGAGACGAGAAACGCGATTCGATATTTTTCACCGGTGGACTTGTGGCGGACCGGTGGAATAATTCTGCGACAATAAAGAGAACTTTAATTGAGTGGTGTAACTCGAGCGGCAACTCGTAACCACCAGAAGGAAAGTTCAGTTTCCAGGGAAGTAGCCGATGCAAAAACGTTTCCCATGTACCAAAGAAGAAAGAAACGTTACTTAAACGTGGAAATTCGATAGAGGAGCGGAGCGGACAGTGCAGCAAAGTTGTAACTCACCGGGCTGGAATCAGCCGGCAGAAGAAAGTTGCGAACGCTCTCGTAGCGAGCGGAAGTTGGCTCAAGTAGTACAAGTTGCCTTGGGATCGTCGAATGCATCGGAAGTGTCGTAACTCTCGGCGGGATCAGCCGGAAGGAAAAGTCTCGGAGATGCGCTGCTTGCACGAGCGGGAACTTTTTCCTAAGTAGTATAACCCGATTGCGTAACAGACCACACGCAAAGACCGCTACGAAGTTCAGAGAAGGAAGTTTTTAATTGCAGCCATTGTTGGCGACGATGCTTTCCTCGGTAACAACCTTCTCACGACAGGGCAACTCTCTTCGTTCTTTCGTTTTTTCCCCTTTCGTTCGAGTATAAATTGCAGAGCGAAATTGGAACGCGCGACTCTGTAGTTTTTGTTTCCTTCTCGGTTTCGTTAAGATTTAAGAAACGAAAAGATTTAAGAAAATAATAGAACGATAAATTATAGAAATAACGACGATGATATAATGTATAGACTGGTCCGGTGTTTAACACGATTAAATGCGGCATTAAAGCACGATTAAGTGACTCGAAGCATAGAAATAAGATTTAAGAAACAGACGTTAAGCGTAATTTCGATTTTGCGAAATCTACGGTGGCCAAATATTTCTATTCTTCGCAAACGTTTCTACATCAACGTTTGTCAAATTTTCAGAAGCGAATGAAATCTTTTACACACGCACACGCACGAACAACATTGTTTCTATTACATTTTTAAGGAACTTGACTCTGCGAATCCGCAAATAGATCAGGGAAAGATCTGCGTAACTCTTGGAGAAAGAAGAGGAGTCTTTCGTCGTCCGGCCGAGGATAACGAGGTAAACAATCAACCCAGAGAGACAGAGACAGAGAGACAGAGAGACAGACAGAAACAGAGAGACAGAGAGAGAAAGGGAGAGAAAATAGTGACGAAAGAGAGATTCGTCGGCGCAAATTAACGTCGCACGAACACGATACATCCGCGTTTAACGATTTCTTGTAGACAAAAGCGCGAAAGTGGAGCATGATTCGCGACCAGGGCGCGACCAGGGCGCGACCATGAGATAACGATGTCGCTCTCACAGGAACAATGAATGCGACGAGATTCGCGGAGGCATCGTTGATTAATGGCCACGATAACGCTGACAATAAGAACGATCGATTCGAATGGTTTACGATTGTAAGTGGAACAAGACCTGCCTCTGTGCGGATCAAACGAACCGGATCTCGTGGATTTCTCTGTTTGAGAATAAAAAGAGAATTAAACGAATCGATCGAAGGAGGCTTCTCGTCGAGATTCTTTTAAAGCGGAAACAGAATAAATACGTACGTGATAAAACGTTTGTTACGGACGTATGAAATGTAGTATTGCATGAAATATCGATTTTCTCCAAGCTATTTTTAAACACCAGGTATACTTTAATTAAGTATCTCGGTTCGTTTCGAAGGTGGAATAATCTTCGTTGTTCGTATCGTTGGTTCGTTGCTAATTCGGACTCGGATTTCATCGTTCGATTCGGTACTCTCATTCTTACTTGGTATTTCGTAAAGTATTCGTTTTTTATCGATTTCTTCGATTCTTTTAATATAACGTAACTCTCGGCGGTTGAAAACGGATATCAATTACGGATGAATTAAGTAAACGATCGTTGCGAGAAGAAACAAAATTACTTGAAAAGCCTGACGAAGATTCTGGTAAAGATTGAAATGGAAGAAGCATCCTTTCATAGATGATTTCCAAAATGTTTTGAAATTTGGAGAACTTGACCGATACGTTCACCAAAAATTCGAACGTTCTTTAAGATCTAAGAATTTGTACTAAAGCCTAAAGAGCTTCGCTCTTCAACTTTCTTCTGGAATCGAACCTTCAAATTCTCAAAAGTAGTAAGAATCGCAAAGATTTCAAGGAATTCCTCCAGTTCTCTTACGTAGTTAATTAAAATGGCGATATCGGAAGAGGAAGGAGGAACGTAGCGGTTCCAATACCGTGACAGCTACAGTGAAAATGCAGTTTCCAGAAAATATGATAGACGCGATTGCAGCAGACGCGACGTATATACGTTGTACAACGTTACCACGCGGACGACGCAGACTATCGAAAATATTTATTGCACGCGTCCATTGTACTTCTCGTTAGAGAGCTTCGTCGCGTATTTCTCACGAACGGATATCCGTGAATTTCTGTCATCCAGCCACGCAATAACGACGGGATCGTGAATAAGCCTCGTGAATAAGCCTCGTAACAATGGACCAAGATAAACAGTCGCGTATAAACGACAAATTTCGAAAGTAGAACAACAGCCACAACCTAGACTTTTCTTCCTCTTCCATTTCCACTTCCACTTCCACTTCCACTTCCACTTCCACTTTCGTATCGCCGGCCGGTATTCTTGTTAACAATGTAACCCTTTCATAGAGAATATGAAAATCTTGCGCGACGCTTTAGCGACGTAGATCAACGTTGCTTATGAAAAGCTTTTGTCCATGCCTTCCGCGTAATGCAATACTATAACAGATAATAGAAAAGGCAACGTCTACGATTTTAGGGCGTCTGGTAATTCATCAGGAGGAATAAAAATTGATTCGTCGAGACAGATACCAAAATGCTTTTCTATTTTCATACTTCTATTTGTATTTTCAAATTGACTTCTGTAAACGCGTTTATAGTAATAACTAAACTCGTGAAATGATAAGTTTCCTTGCCGATTTAATTTGTTAATATTAAAAAATGAGCCGTTCGACTTTAGCCAGAGAAATCTGTAGAAGCAAAATGTATAAACGCGAGAACGTTGCGTTTAGAAGGACGTTTGTTAAATCTTCTGTAAAACCAAACTGTACTCTATTTCGCGATCGCGACGTTTACCTCTTGCCATCCGCCGGACACGAACATCCCTGAAACTATCCTATCCGACGGAGGCTAAAACCGAGGCTGAAACGATCATCGATCGAAATGCCGATCGATCGATCCAAGCCTCAGGCGGCAGAGTTACGCAAAGTCAAATCGAAATTCAGTTTTCAGCAAGTATGTTAAGATCGCGACAAAGTTCGTAGAGAAAGGTACATAAATGAAACTTGTTTGCCACCAACGAATGTATCCAACAAAAACCCACTTGGCTTAATTGATAGAAAGTTTTAATATTTTAGCAAACACGTTGGTGTTGGCGAAACGTACTGAACAAAGCGCGACGTACTATCGAGAACGCGACGAACAAGAGCACGCTTTTGTACGAAGAATATGAACATGATGAAACGTTGGCGTTTCGCAAAGTTCCGAACGAAAGGTAGCATTGTTCGCGCTGATGCCGTATAATCTTTGCCGATCGAGATGTCGCGTGGTTGTGTTGCGCGTGCCGGGCGGAATAACGATCTCCAAATTGTCGCTTTTGCAACTACACGTCCGAAATAAGTTCTATGTGGTAAATGAGGTGAACGGTGCTTTTTTAATCGATTCGTGTATCTTTACGGAGTAGAGTCGATAGTCGCGGCGGATTGTCGCAACTTTGACAGGACAATCGGGTATTAGCGGGCTTGCGGCTGCGATATCACTGGATAACGATGATCCGATAAATTGCGTTAATACGCGCCGTCCGCGTTGACGGACGTGACTTTGGATTGCGACGCACGGTAAGCCGCGTGGAATCGCGCCCGATACGCGATTCCGTTTTCGGCTGGCTGTGGACCGGCCAAGGTTAACGACGGATAGACGATCGACGACAACTCGATCAACTTACGAATCCTGCCTAATCCATAATAATTGGGACGACCGTCGAAAGCTGCCGGTTGTAGTTTCATTTCTGCCTTCACGAGTAAAAGTTAAACCCGAATAACGAATGGTTCAATCCGATCAAATTCGGGACCCAGCGGTTAAATTCTCGTAAGCAGCACAGTTCGACGAACCGATAGAATAGATGGAAGAAGGGGAAGCGAGCGAGATGGGCGGAAAGCAACGATCACGCGATCAAGAAAATTCCATTCTCGGTTATCTTCGTCTTACCTTTATAGGCGCAATTTTACGTGGTTTTAACGATCGTTTAAATAAATTTTTAATAGCTTTCGTGGTTTTCAGTGGTTTGGTTATCATTCATCCAAACATGGAACAAAGTACAATCAACTGTTGTATAACAGGGGCATCTTTTTTCCGTTCCGTGTTGCATCGAGACCGTGTTTTAAGGAAAATTTAGAAATGACGGAAACCAAGAGAATCGGTTCTGTGGAACGAGCAGATTGGCATTGGCGTTATTACGTACACAAGGGGAATTCGCTGTTTCGATCAAAACGAAAACACCAGTGACGACGGAAAGATTCGTGTTACACGAGGATTACCCGAGTTTATCGGGTCGTGCTATGTGGAAACCGCGTCGCAGGGGGGAATATCGCTTCGAGAGTTATATTTATATAGGATGTCGTGCATAACTTGGTCAACCGATTATGCGAAAAAAAAGAGACGCGATACGAAGCGGAGAATAACGCTTCTCGTTCGAGGACCCGTTTCCAGAACATATAAGACGTGAAATAAAGCACTAACCTAAAGCACATTGCACGTCATCCGTCTCGAATTACTTACATACGTATCGCCTAACGCTGACCTGGCAGCTTTATAACCGTAACGATCGTGCATCGTGTAGACGATGATTCGAAATTGCGTCGTTCGATCGCGCAGCTTCCCTCTGTCCAATTAGATCAGGATCGACCGAATCACCGAAACACGTAATTACAAAACCGATCGATAAGCGACAGAATCAACATTCAGGGATAATACGTCGTGAGGATTACGCTCGTTAGGTCCAGCTCGGGCCATAATCTTTCCCGATTAACAGAGCAGCGACAAAGCCACTATTCGCCTAATCAACGGAACGAATTGCTCGGCTAGTTTCGCCGTCTCTATCGTAACGTCTGTCAACAAGATGCAAGAGAGGAACGAAAGGGCTGCGTTAGCGAGGCGCCGTGCAAGGATCTACTATACTGCTCGCGACAGTCGACGATAAGGATGGATGTAGGAGGAGGTTAGCGGAAAATAAACTACTTATACATAGTTGTTATTTTCTTCTTTCTTCTTCTTTTTTTTTCTTTTTTTTTTTACACAATTATTAATATGATTTTATTATATGCGCGAATTAAACGAAAATTACGTGAAAATGATCTTGCACGATGGCAATGGATGATGATGTAAAGGCTGATGCGGACGTTATCGATCGGGACCGTGCTAATGGAATTCCAAGATTAAAGATTTTTCATCAATGCGATCGTTGTTATAACGTAAACGTTATAGTTGGCACGTTCCGAACGAAGCGCAAGTTGTTCTTTAATTAGATTGGCCAATGGAATGAACAAAGCGGGTGAATGGATCGCCAAATCAGGTTGACGCTTCTCTATTTTCAACGCGTTTCGCACAACGATCTATAAAACCGATAATACATTCGTAAAGGATCTTCACAAGCGTTGGGACACTTTCGCGAATGGCTGTGAATCAAGCTACGAACGAAATGGCTGGCGAAGGCAGGGGAACGGGGTGCGTTCGAAGAAACGGAAGAAGCAGAAATCAATGAAGATTTGCAAGACGTAGAATCGAAAGTCGTACGGTAGTGGTATCGCCGGCAACACGGTTACGAAACTTAAATAGCCACTTAACGAAAAGTTTCGTAACTCGTTAAAGTATCTACTACTTACTTGGTAATTGATTTTCACCGGTTAAATTCATTAACGCGCAAGAACGCGGCCCCCTTTAAACCTTTAATTAAACGTCGAAGCGTCTAATAATAGGCGCGACGTTACGTAATTTATCGTGCCGTTTGGCTAATTTCAGCCAACTTCCGTTCAGCCGATGATACACCCCGGGCTGGAATAGATTGTAACCGTGCACGATTTGCAATCGTGTCGAGAATTTCTAATTATAAACTCGCAAGGCTGTGCACACCGCTTTCGATTCCCTTCGTGTTCCGCGCCAGCTAATTCGTTTAACCATCTCGCCGCCGCCGCCGCCGCCGCCGCTTTTCTTCCCCCGAAATTCTCTATTTTTCACCTGAAATTCCTTCATCGACCTGTCAAATTGCTACAATTCTATCGCAGCAAAGCTTGTATGTTTCGTTACTTCACGCCGTTTGCACATGCTAAACTACCTTTGCTACGCGTTTCCGCATAATTCCGCATAATTGTTTTTATAGAAATGGAACGTCTTTCGAACGGAACATTTTGCAGCGTAATTTTTACCGTAATCCTCAGAAGTACGAGTGGAAAGGGACATTCTAGCGCGGATACGAATATATTATGCTTCTCGTATAAAGTGATTTTACCGATAACGTGATACGTGTAATGTCGATCATTCGATTTCATTACTATATTTGTATAAATTTCTATGATATTTCTATAAATTTCACATTATTATTAATAAACATCTTAAATTCTTAACAAACGTTATTTCGAATATTCTTCAATGTTGTTATTATTAAGAACCGAATGTTAAAACAATTTAAGAGAAAATGTTTGAATTTCGAAGCGAATAGTTTTATGTATCTGACCGTTGTGTCTCCTGTTTTTGTTAAATCTTTGTCGCTCTCGTCGTTCATACGAGCATTCTACCAACCAATATCGTTTCTATCCGAATCGGTCGCGTTCATTCGCATTTCTTATCTTGGAAGCGAATACCAATCAATTAAAGTTAATAAAAATTAACTTTAAGATTATCGATGAAACGGATTTAGGTAACGGATATAGAAATGGAACTGGCACGGGGAACAATCCCTCGAATTGTTTCGAAACAGTGTGGAAATGATTACGAATAAAATGATACAGCGAAACCGTTTCGATCTTACTAAAAGACTAATTAAGCAAAAGCTGCTGCGTGTCTCGATTTCTGTTTGAAAAGGAAATAGTCGTAAGAGAGAACGAAAGAAGGAGAAATGAAACTCGATGGTATTAGCGGTTTTCATCGGTGATTTGCTGTCACCATCGTAATGGAAATCCAAACAAGGAAAAGTAGGAAAAGTATTATATTTATGTATTTAATCTACGGCAAGTTGTTAAATGTAAGCTGTTGTTAAGCGTAAGTAAGTTGTTAAGTTAGAGATGGAGAGCGCGAAAGCGCGTCCTTGACGATCGAATCGAAATTAAAGAATTAAAGAATTAAAGGAAACGTTGTAGGTGTGTCCGAATGAGAGGAATAAACGGGTCGAACTTAAACTGGGAACACCCGTCGTTGATAAATTACATCGAGTATCGTTGCAAGTATGATAAATTATTGCATTTATGATAAATTACGCCGCGGAGAAGTAGCCTTCTAACAAGATGAACGCAATCGAATAAACTTGCAGAAAGCATCTACGATATTAATATCAATGAAGCCGATATTCCTTGTATTCGGGATATATCTGTTGCGATTATTTGTTATTCCATTAAAAACGAAAGGAAATTGTGTTTATCTCGATATTCTTGCTTCTTCTTTGTATATATTATTTGAATATATACGAAGGAATACACAATTGCGTACATCGTATATTCGTTGATGATATTCGTACAACAAATATTATACTTTGTATATTAATGTGAAAGTAAAAGTGAACATAACGTAAGTAAAGTAAACGAAATTGTAATATAAGTAATATTATTAAGGAAAGTATAATTAGGTTAGGTTAAGCAGACGGTCGTTGCAAAGTAAGTCCTTTCTTCCCCGGTTCGACGGTTTTCTAATCGAGTTATACGCGTAAGGCAACCAAACTTCAATTTTTACGAAATAAAGAAAGAAACTGCGTTTACACGGTGAACTTGATAGGGCGAGCTTCCTTACTTTTCGCCATTCCTTTCGATATTTCCCTATTTCTAACGGCAACTCCTAATACGTTAAAACGGCGCGCTCCGCCTAATAACCGCAAACTTAACGTCATTTTCATCGTCGATACACACGGCTGTGCTGGTGAATGTTATCATTTCCATAGCCGTATTAATTAGACGTGGATGATGGACGTGCCGAGCGACAAAGCCGATGATATGGAAACAGAAAAGCCTGGCGGCCTTTTCTGACCAGACGTGCAAAGCTTGTTTCTTCAAATTACGTTCTAACGAACGTTCTTCATTACCGAATGGTAAGAAGTTGGTTGTTGATGAAAAGAACGAAGACGGATGGCCCGTTGCAATTGTGCACGCGTACGGATTCATCGTTTTCGTTAGAGGAGACGTTCCGCTTTCTCTCGCTATCGATTCACTAAGCGGCTCGTAAGGAAGAGCAAAGCAGCCTTAAAGGCGCACGCTCAATGCCACTAACCTATTTACCTATGTAGGAAAGAGCTCGGCTGACTCATTTCCATCGATCGGCGTGCACGTGCACGTATCTCTCGAAAGGGGCCGGGATTCTCTCCAATTCTCGTTAATCCTTTTGTTCAGGCAGCCTTTTGCAACCACGGTTTTGTACAGCATTCGCAAAAAAAAATCTACGATGAGTATCGATTTTCAGGATCGTTTAAAAATAGCTTGTAGGCGTATTTTATTCGATGGTTTTCTTATCTTACTTATACGCGCGTTGGCTACCCCCTTGTAGGTGGTCACCAATCCTTCGGTTGGTTGGTCGAAGCCTGATCCGACTGTGAATGCCAATTTCTAGTCTATTTCCAAGAGACACGATACAAACGAGTTCAGCCTACCGAGGAAACCTAAATATCCAGGACGAAGAAAGAAAAGCTGAGGGGAACGACGAGCCGTTAGACAGAGGAGTTTGGCCGGAGAAGCTGCCCGAGGAAATCAGCGTGTTTTAAAAAGCGACCGATCGTTAACAGCAAGCGTATGTCCGCAGCTTTGAGACATAAAAATGTCTCTTTGTCCGTTCTACATACCGCGATCGTTTCGCGAAGGAATTCTCGCGCAGGATGAAAAGTACGGTAAAGGCTGTTTCATGTTGTATGCAGCGTTTCAACTTTAAATTGCTTTCTTTTAATCCGAAAACAACGCAACTGAAAAAAGAACTACGTAGCTGGCACATTCTAATGGTTCTTGCGTGTGGCTGATATAAACGTAACTTGGTGCCTGCGACACTCGTATATTCCTAACAACAAGGGTAAAGGGTCTGCAACGATCTCGAGGAAAACTTCCTGTAATTTGTGGAAACGACTGTGTAAAGGGACATGTGAGAACAGGCTGGATAAAGATAAATTCGTAAGTAGATCATTGGAGTTTGTACGTTAATTTATTTAGCGCTATTTCACCGTTCATATTTACCACACTATTATCCATTCTATTATTATTAATTGCCTTGTTTATAATAATTTCCCGAGCTAATTTTTTGCTAATTTTATGCTAACCGCTTGTTGCAACGAGAATAATATTGGAATAGAAAGGCGGAAAGACTTTAACGAAGTTATTATAGTCAAATCGTAAGGCATGAAACCGGAATATTTAGTAGGAAAGCATACGAACAGAAAGACGATGATAGGCTAGATAATTATTAATGGAAATGGTGATAGGAAAGAGACAGTTTGAAGTAGGTTTAACGGAGAATATCGTAGAAAACGAATCGGCGTTGATATTTGTGGGAATAGATAATTCGAACGATTCGATATTTATTTTCAAATTCATTTTCCATGAACGTTCCAATTATACGATACCTTTGTAGTTTAATTACTGCAACAGCTTATCCTTATCATTATTAGAGCAATGATCATCTCCGAGAGCTTTAATCTCCGATAATTGTGCACGAAATCGAAACATAATCATTTAACCATTTAACCATTGCAATCCTTTATATGCGGTACGTTGAAATAACGTATTATACGGATAAACAAGAATATAGTCCGGATCGGGTTTAATCGAATTCGCGAACGAAACGTCTTTTTCCCCGTACAAGAACGCTGTTCTACATTCAATAAATAACAATTCAATCCAGATTAGGCGTTAACAACGCATAAATGTTCGTTTCAACGGCCGCTATTTAAACGATCCTTGATATAAATAACGTACAATAGATTTCCCTTTTTTCTTTTTCTTTTTCTCTCTTTTTTTTTTTTTTTTTTTTTTTGCTACAGAGGAAATTACGATGAAACCAAAGTAGAAGTAGTAGTAGTTTCTGGCGGGTTGATCCAGCGCGCAGGGATGAAATAAAACCGGGAATGCAGCTCTCTTAACATGTAACGCCAGCTCTGCGCCACTGCGTAATATATCCTATTCTTAGCTGCTTTATCGCGCCTTTTCCATTTCCATCTCTCTTTGATTCGCCATGGAACGAAGAATTTGTCCGCGCAATGACGATGCCAACCTAACCCCAGTCTTTGCTACGTCGAGACAGAATGCCGCAGTAACGAGCCTGTTTTCACTCCGATGATATCGAGACGTTGAGCTGTCTCTTTCGCGATGGACAATGGAGCGTGGGAAACTGACTTTGAATTCTTCCGTTAGCGGATGATGGATTTTTAATTGGAGTGTTGATCGTTGCGCGAATCTTCCGCGCGATTAGGATTACGACAGGTTGTTTGCGAATGGAATCGAGTACAACGAACGTTGCGTGAGGCGATACTTACGGCCGTAGATTCAGGAACCTTAAATCGATAAATAAGAACATGCTCTTATCTTCTTTCGCCGATTCTCTCCGCTTGATTTCCCAACGTGAAAATTGTTATCGATAGGCATGATTTTTCGTTTCGAACGAACAAGATCGAAATATAAAGATTCAAGGGGATTCTTATTTTGCTTAGCTATCGGCGTGACATTGTATTTCGTTACCGTTTGCAATTAGTAGTCAAGTGAGGGTAACGATTAGGTTTTCGTTTTTAGATTAACAGCAGGACTATAGTAATGTATACACATCCGGGCATGGGTATCAGGATATCCACTCGTTACGTGCTTGCGGGGAAAACTCTGGGTTTTCGTAATCTGCCAGATACAGCTGACATGCATGATCTGTGTTCCTTTAGGTGGCATAATATCACGAGAGATCTGGAAAGTTCGTCGCCGGTGAGAAATTTCGGGCGCGGACGTATGGAAGTGGCGCGATCGAGACATCGGTTTGTTAAACAGCGACCTTGTCGATATTTAGGACGAGACACGGCGGCCGAATCAGCGAGCAACGCACTTAACGCATAGTCATAGTTCGATTGTATGTATATATTACTAGGATTGCGTTATAGAGATACGTCAGCGTTAGACGGAGTATCCAGGCAACGCGTTAGTCTAATCGCGTCACGTAATTACAGATACTAAGCAAATCGCGACGCGATGGCACCGGATGTTAACCCCGCGCCATTGTTCCGTATATTCGTGTTTCGCATTTCTGGCAAACTTGGTAAACGTTCGAGTAACTGGTAATTCGATATGTTTATTATCGGATATCAGAAGATAATCGTTCGGCTCGTTGCTAATTCGACGTTATTCATCCCGGTATCGATGCAACTACGGTATTACTACAATTCCGCGATCAACGATATACGTATATGACTTGGTAGCGATAGAAATAATAATGGTAATGCAACGGACTTCGCAATATTTGTGCTTTTTATTCGGGAAAATTCGTTTATTACGAATTACGCTTTAAATACGGTGATCGCACGCTAATTTCGAACCTTTTAACATTCTAACAACGAATTTTGATCTTTAGAGTCGTTCTACTAATTAAAACATCCGTTTATCACGAGTGCGCTAAAAGCACCTCCTAGCGAACATTCAGTGCCGTACGAACGTTAGCGTAAGTACAGCTCGAAGCTTAGCGTGAAGGATCCATAAATTAATCGGGTATTAGTTTTATTATTTTTTACTGTGTTATTTGTAACGCTGCTTGCATCGAATGGTAACGATACTTAACCCTTAACCCTTAACGAGTTACCCTTAACATTAGCTTTACCGTTGCTAGGTTCTATCATTAGATTATAAATCTTTTACCTTGAGTCTTTTCCTTATATGTAACATATTTCGTTCGTGTATAAGAAATAGGTAGATTGATAGATAGATAGATAGATATCGCAATTCCGGTCCTCGGGAGATCATAGAACGGACTTGATTCTTATAAACATTCGTGCCTCCGCACCATAACCGCACCGCCTGCTGATCTCTATCGCACGCAGTACGGTACTTTCTTCGGTCCTATTACTTCTCCTCTCTTACTTTTCACTCTCCTTCTCCTGGTATCATCCATCTTCGACATCTACGTACGTTATTACATAGCCCGTACATATCTATATACATTGAAACACATGCGAAACACATGCAATAACGAAATTTTACACTGAAAATTATAGTTGTAACAAGTCAAATTACAATATCTTTGACGTTAACTAAAAAATTCGATCGCCTCTATTTATAATATCGCACTTCAAAATTTCGAAATAATCTGAGTCTTGTTTTTTATTAATTTCGTTCGTTAATTCGCTGAAGTATCGCTCTATCGAAGAAAAAGGAGGAAAGAAGAAGAAGAAAAAGAAAGAAGGAAAAGATGAGAACATTGAATATTTTCTATCGAAACTTGCTGCCTGGCTAAACTATATTCGCTGCATCATCCTCGTATTAATATAATCCTCCGAATGTATTTCAATTTGCTTCAATCGCTAATAACGATTCCATTAAATATCACTTTACGCGATAAAAGTCAGGATATGAAAGAGTAAATAGGTCAAGATTAGAAATCATAGCAGCAGTAGGCATCTACAAGGAAAGCGTAGCTACTTCCAATCTGGTCATGAACCGACAATAGCAGTTTCAACGGCTGTTCGTTCCAAAGTTCAAACAAACGCAAATACAATATCTTCTTCCGAAACTAATTCCGTTTCTTCCTCGATTACACAGTCGTAATTTCACCAATGTAGACGGCGCTTCGAGCAGATTTTCGTTTGAAAATCCCGTGGGGTTCAAGGCTAAAGTCGTTCGTTTCATCGCGAACTTCACGGTCTCGAGCACGCTTGGCAACTGTACGCGGACAAAACCGCGGTAATAACAATAAATAATCGCTGGAAATTTGCGAGTACTGCCAGTGAGTCGCGGTTTCCAATTTCGCACTGACGCCGTTTGTCATCGAACCAACCAACGGCTTTCCAACAAAACGGTGGTTTCTTCGTTTCTAGACCCACGGTGCTTTCTAGCGAATAAAAGAACGTCTTTCCGACCATTATCATAGATGTTCCGCTTTCAGGATTCGTTTCTCATTCATTGGATCGCTGGTAAATCGTGGTAATTTTCAAGGCTTGTAATAACATTATATTCTATACGTTTGAACTGTTCTCTTTTCTTCTTCTTCTTCTTTCTTTCTTTCTTTCTTTCTTTCTTTCTTTCTTTCTTTCTTTCTTTCTTTCTTTTTTCAAATTTCTTCAAATCCGCTTTTCGGCCAAAATGTTTACTCGTGGAACGTGTCCTTTTGCTTCTTTAGCTTTAAATAATGAAACCTATCAGAGATCATTTAAATTACGTGATACGAAGCGTCACGGACTTCCATTAATCCGTGTTAAGCTGTGATCGAAAAATTGATCGAGAAATATAACTACAAACATGGACAATTGACTGATCGACTTTAGTTAAAAATTGTCTGTCTACCGACATAAACTGATAAAGAATTTAATATGAAATTTTCAGATTCTTTCTTTTTTCTTCTTCTTTTTTTAAGTTCTAATCGATTAACAACTGAAATAAAGTTGAAAAGAAAAAGAAACAAAGTTATATTATTCGATCGTAACTTTCTCAACTAATTATCAGATTCGTCCGGTTTTTAGATTTATCGCGGAATGCCGATAATTTTACGTGACATTTTTGCTTTTTCAGCCGGTATAAAAGAGTAACGTGCCCGAAACATTCACAAAATTACGCAAAAAACGCTCTTTCGCGATCATTGACCGCGATATATATGGTATTTTCATCAGAGTGACGTTCCTCGTTATCGCCGTTCGGATTCGGCCATTTGCTTTCTAACTCTAGATCGGCCGAAAGGAAGAAATACTGGAATTACGATAATACTAATACTACGAAGAGAAATAAAAAGCGAGAAAAAGAATGATTCGTCCAATCTCTTTATCATTTCTTCGCTTTGTAACGTCGGAATATTTAAAGAGAAAGAATGTTCGCGTTGCAATGGTATTAAGGTTACGAAGGAAGAAAGATAAAAGAAGAAAAAAAAAAAAAAGGAGAAAAAAGAAAATTGGACGGTGTAGGTAGAGTGACCGAAGAAGCGGTCAGTTCGTTGATCTCTTGTCGCAGTACCGCTCCACTTTTTTGCTACTATACGCATGTTTCGATTCGAAGCAAAGACCAATAAAACGAAAGAAAAGCAATTGATCGTCTCACCATCGTTTCGAATCCATTGTTATTCTTTCGCTTCTGTCGTCGATTTTCTAACTCGGTCGAAAAAGATACAACAAAGTTGCTTTATACGAAATACGAAAGGAAGAAATTGGTATCTGCGTCTTCTCTGTCAGTTTGCCGCTTTAATCGTCGACTCTGCAACTTCGGTACAAGCAAAGGGAGGATGTTCGTTCGAGAATGAACGACAACGATATTTTGTTATCCTTTTTTCGCTTCTAGCCGGACCAATGGACTGTTACCGGCAAAGTAACCGGCAGGAAGACATACTCGAGTTAGAATAACATCTTAGTATCACAAACTAATAGACACGAGAAAGGCAATATGATTTTTAAAAGATACTAATTTTTCTAAATGCTCGCTTTCGTTGTCCATCCTCTTCCTCGATCGAGCAAATAAATTTGAATCTTTAGCTTGGGAATTGAAAGAATAATTGAAAAGAAAATAGTCGAATTGCAAAATGATTATGTTGTTCGCCCTCCGGTGTTTACCGTATTTAAACCACGGACTTTTTCTATCCTTGGAACAACCGGAAAGGGGAAATATAGAATAATTACGGTATAACGTCGATGGTATAAACTAAATAAAGAGAAAAGTAACCCAAGTAATCTTCGACTCTTGTCACGTAGTTTGATCACATTGACACTTTGGTTCATCGAGTTTCAAATTTGTAATACAAACGTTCGAAATAACACGTCTGATTATCAGCGTTCCAACGCCAGAGTCACGCGAAAGAAAAATCATGGAAAAATCGCACTAGCGTTCATGTGTATGGAAAATTATGTGAGTAAGAAAGAGGGAGAAACTGATTCTCTTTGTTTCAATCCTATACTCGATAACTGCAGTCCAACGAAAAAGAAGAGATACTCGAACGCAAATCCGCTCTTTGATCAAGCGCATCGATTCGCGTTCAACCAGAGAATTTTGTACACGTGTACTCGTGGCGAGAGTACAAGAACCAGCCTCTCTAAGAACGCGAAAGGGACGACAAAGTCTGCAGGCAATTTCCTCTTTCCTCGGAAACTTTTCCATTTTCTCCTTTCGCTGTACATATTGGTTTTCTTTTCTACCTCTAACTCCTGGCCAGGGCAGACTCCCGGTTAAGAAATTTTTATTTATTAAGAATATTCCTTCCGACGTATCTCTCGAAATGCTAGACACGCGTGTAGATACACCTTCCTCGAGAAGCTTTCCACTCGTTATTTGGATTACAACGTCCGTGCCAGACGGTTGAGGGCAAATGCAGACGAAAATGAAAATATCTTGGCGCTCGTCCAACGAATAAAATCAATATCGTCAGTGTTTTTGCAACATGGTGAATGAGATTTTGTTAATGCTGTAGACGGTTAATTCATTGAAACGCGTTGTCGAGAATTTCATTCGGTTTTTTCTTCGTCGATTCGTCGATTCGTCGATTCGTCGATTCGTCGATTCGTCGATTCGTCGATTCACCGATTCTTCGTTGCCGCGATATTCTCTCATGGTTGAAAGAAATATCGATCGTGACGAGTACAGGAAATTACTTGCGGTTTCTTACGATTAGTTAGAGTATTTAGGATTAATTATCTAGAATTCATTAGGCGAAGTAAATTGTCACGGTAGCGTTGGCTTTTTTCTAAACGATTTTCTAAGCTAAAATATCTCAAGGCTATAGAAAGATTTAATAGTACAATTAGAATGTTGCGTTCCTTGAATCATCGAATTATTGAATTATCGAAGCAACATCTGCGTAACACAGTTACGATAATATCCAAGCAGTGTTAGATATATTGTTTACTATTATGGCAATACGATAATTGGCGGAAACATTTTAGATATATTCGATGAATATGGATATTTGTTCCTAAAAGAATGTCTGTTCAAATTTGGAAAACTTTAAGAAATTGGTCTAAAATTTGTCAGCGGTTAGCGGACGTCTTTCCTCTTCGTACTTTGTAGTTTCTCTCTCTCTCTCTCTCTCTCTCTCATGACTGTTTAGCATCCTAGCGTTGGACTCCTTAACGTTTATATAGCATCTTTTTGTTTAATTATACTCATTGAATACACAATATAACGTACCCAGAAAGTTTGGCTGCTGAACCTTGGAACAGCCTGTATATAAATATACGTTGAGAAAAACGTAAGAAGAGAGAAGCGTAACGGAGTAATTCGTCCGCCAACCATAGTCGAGATAAAAGACCTCGAAGGTACTGGGGAAGCGTGATTGCAATGGGATTTGAGATGAGAGGTGAGGCGGGAGGGCGAGGGCGAAGGCAAGGGAGGAACAAGGAGATGGATCAAGTTCAGCGGAAAACCTAGAACTCTACACGGAAACAAGCGGATTGTGTAATAGGGCCATTGGCATCGGTCCAAAGTGCACGATCTCGTGGCCGTGCCAGAGCCGGCAGAGCCGTCAGAGCTCCAGAATCCAACGGCAATGCAGAGCGCAGGAGGATCGCCGACGGAGAACTGTAGGTCGAGTCGAACGTGTTGGAAATTGGGTCATACACTCGAGCACTCGTCGCAACCGAACGATTAACGCGCCAACGTTCGAATAGTTGTTGCGAAGATTGTGCAACGCGTACACCCCCGCGTGACAAATGATCGTGGATGTGTGAATATCGTCGCGTACGTCGTCGCCTCTATATTCTGAGATGGTTCCCGTCGTTGCCAACAGCGTGGAAATTTCATTGTCGCTGCGACGAGATACGACTATATTAGTATAAAATTTAGAACCAGCCTGGAAATATGTAGACAACTTGCGACTTATTTACCGCACAGAAGAAGATAGAATCGATAGAATTAGTAGAATTAGCTATGTAAAATAAGATTAAGTGGAAAGTAAGATTAAATAGGCTGAATTTGAAATTCATATTATGTTATCTATAATTGTATATTATCTATAACTGTATTATTTACGGTATCGTTAAAATTATACGCAATGCGTAACACGTATAATTTGGATACTTAAGGATACTTTGGACAGTTAAGGATACTTTCGCTTAATGGTTTGTCGGTAATTAATCGCTCAAACGCTTTCGGAATCTCTGTTAAGCGTTATACATTTGCAATAAATGTATATTATTGCATTTTTCGATTAGTTTCAAGTCTCGTTAGAACGCTAGCAATGTTTCAAAAAATGTTTCATTTGTCGCATATGATATATTGGTAAAAAATTTGTATAAATATTAAAATAGTTTCGCGAGCTATTGTACCTCGAATCTGTAGCCAAATAACGTGATAACGTGATAACGCGATGATAACGCGATAACGTGATAACGTGATGATAACGTGACACAGATTACGCAAATAATAATTGCCGTAGTGGAGCATAAAGATAGGATTTGTAAGAGGAACTAAGAGCGCATCATGATTTAGAAGCGTTCGTAGCGGAAGATGTTCAAGGCCGGCAGTTGTTTTCGGATCGGCCCTGAAAGGCGACAACACCCCTAAAAGAAAGGACGTTTCTTACAATTACACGCGTTTTTATTTATTACCGTTTGGAATACACGCGTGACCCGTCATAATCCGCGAGCCAAAAGCTGCTCGTTATCCTAAAGGATGGCAACGCTCGAGGTCAAACACGGTGGGCGTTTAGTAGCGACGTCATGCAAATGGGATTCGAGTCCCTTCGCAGTTTCCCAATTTTTCTGCCGGTTCGTTTCGTTTGATCGAATTATCGCGTATAAAATTAGTTCGAAGATCAGAACGAAGCAAACGTAGAACATTTAAACAGAAGAGGCAAGTTTGATGGAGCAGCTTAAGCTTAAGTTTATTAAGAACGCTTAATTAATTTTTAGCTTAAAAAATAATAAAAATAAATAAAAATTAAAATAAATAAATTCGCGCTTTCATCGTCATCGTTTGCAAACTTGCACGAATATGTATATATTAACTATACGATTATGTGTTGCATGAATACGTAACGTGTTAGATAGAGAGAAATTGGAAAATTGTTGATGTTGCACGATTTACGTAGTTTTAAATTCTAATTTAATTTAATTTATGTATTGACTTTTCGCCAATATTATCGTTACGATATTATGATATAGTCAATGATTCTAGAAACGAGCAAACCTATCTTCGTATTTACTAATTATCTAAGTACTAAAGAATCGATACACCCTGGCTGTTAAGAATTTCTGTTTCAGACAAAACTAAGAACTAGTTTTAAGCTAATCGAGACGCGTCTCCGATAATAAATTGGCTTTGATTTCTGATATTTTGAATCCTGATATTTAAGGGATTGAAACCGATAATTATTATCGTTACGTTCGAATTATTATTGCTGAACCTCGCTATATTCATATATATATATATATATATATATATATATATATATATATATATATATAAATTCAGCTACAACAGATCGCAAAACAGTTCTTCCTTGACGCATTTCGTTCTACGCGTATACAATTTCCTTCCAAGATCGTTAAGATCTAACCCCGCTCTTTTCAATTACTTTTTCTGCTCTTTTCACGGTACAACCAAGAGATAAAAAGAAATATATCCCATAAAAATTCATAGTGAAATTGCTTCCCTGCAAATTCGCCCTACTTTGCTATATATACAGCTACTAAATATACATAAATGCATATGTACAGCGAACCACGAAAATCTACAAACACCTATCGACTTTCCTACATCTATCTCTCTCGTCAGACCCGACTCGCCGAAAAAAGCTAAAAACTCGCTTATCGAGTTTATATACATCTGGAAGAAGTTTCAAAAATTAAGATCCTACTCGTAAACGCGTTGGGACGGCGTTACGTCAGAAGTTTTAACGGTAGGGAGCAGATGATAGCAAGATGATGTTATCGATGCTTATTTAGGAGAAGGAGAAGCGCTTACGAGATATCGCGTATAATAATTACGCGTATCGCTTTCATGACTTTTTATATATATATATATATGATAGACTATTAAATATATATTTGTTCGCTTTTGTCTTAGTGAAGACGATATGTGGTTCAACGTGCAAAAGAAAATTCGAAGACGATGGTATCTTTTTCCCCCCTTATGACACTTGATATTTCATATTTGACGGTCTTACGTAGACTTTTCTATTATTTATACGATATAAATACGTGATATGAAGTATGGACTTATCCTTTATTATAAAATACACGACGCAAACAGCTGTTCGCGTAAATTAAAACTAAAGTAGATCCGTTCCGCGTTGCACGTAATCTTTCACCTTCGTTTCCATTCGATAGAAAACAATTGTCGCTCGGTTTCCAACCACGAAAGAATCGATGAAACGTCCCCGTCGTTAATTAATCGACCACACGTCGGACGGATACGAGCGAAGCACCGACGTTTTCTCGCGCGGCTGCGAGTGAACGAATTCGAAGGGCTGTAAGGTGGCAGGAAACGTAGGCCGGTTTCATCTTCGGACCGATACAAATTCTCATCGTCGAACAGCAAAATTTCCACGGAACAAAGAAGCATTTGCTACGAATCATAACCAAAGACTATCGTCTTTTCCGCTGGTTTCCTTCGAAATGTTTCCATGGGATGGTGAAACATTCAGCCGTATTACGTGTAAAATAAGCAAAAAAATTTGAATAAAAAATCAGAAATTCTATATTCCTATCACGTTTGGCGCGAACAAGTTCGGTGGAGAAACGAGCCCCGTAAAACGACGAGGATGTTACGGTCTTTACGAGCGTTTTACAATCGGTTTTCGAGCCTGCACGAACATCCTCACCTTGTATTCTGACCATTCCAGTAACTGCTGTTCGACGATATCGGACATAGAAACGGGTGGTCCCGATTCGATTCAAAATGTTATCTGTCCATTCGCATACTCCGAGATTTCTACCCTCTTTGCGGCTTAGCTACGTCGAGGGCGAAGCTTTCTCCGGACTCGGATAAGATCTGGCGGCGTTTCACCGTTCGCCCCAAACAATTTTCGCTATGACTCTTCGGTGTATAACTGGCCAACATGCTTGAATTCGTTCGTTCGATCGCTACCTTTGATCGCTCGATATTCGAACGGAAAGGAAAACGATGGAAAGAGACGGTGGGAATTTTTATTTCCCTGACGGTTTTCTCGTTTTCTGAAACTTTCTCGGATCAGAGTAAATCAAATTTTGATGAAATATTAGTAAATTGTAATCGATAATCTATCGTAATCGTACACGTGATTAATATTAATTAATAGCCGTTTATAGCCGTTGATCGTATGCCGTATTGTAAGTTACAGTTGCAGTTGCAGTTTCTCAAATAATCGTCGAGTGAAATAATATCGTAATAGACGTGAACGTGATCTCTCTCGAAACAGTAGACTCTGCCAATATTTCGAACGGCATTAAAGAGCCATTTTTCCGTAAATGTTTCAGGTAATCGCAAATTGTTATTAAACGGTATACCTTGCTCTTGTAATATTAGGTGAATGACTCTGTAATCGGTATCGATCGATTCAAACGTTTTAACGGACTCAGATGAGAAATGATAAGGTGTTAGGGGCAGATTTAGACTTTAGGATTGATCGCTGGACGTTATTGTAACTTGTTCTTCTTTCGGATGTTTCCCCTCAAGGTTGTGCGTGGCAGAGAGGAGGACCGTGAAAGGGGAGGAGAGGTCAAGGATTCCATATACAATATCGGGAGGGATTCGCTCGGGGAAAAAACAAGTGGCTATGCACGATTGTGTTGGTATAGCTTTTATTTTCACTAACCTTTCACCAACAGCTCCGCAACTCCTACACGATCATCTTCCGCTTGACTCTAATTACCTTTATTTTTGTTTCACCGATGCCTTCTCAATGGGCCAACTTTACGTACGTATTTATTTTATTATCATCATCGTCACGATTAATTTATCTTGACGATACGAGTAACATATATATGTCCTTTTAACGATATTTTATCTAATTTATTATTTTATATCCAATTTATAATCATAAACATATATAGAAAACACTGACAAACGAATACAATCTGAACGAATTAAAAGTGAAAATAATTGTTAAATCTCGTACGATATTAAAATAACTGAAGCATTTATAAAGCTACTGATATACTTCACTGAAACTGTTTTATTAATTTTATTCGTGGAATACGATTCATATAGTGGTGCACATTTGCGGGATAAACGTGCAATATTCTGCGAACGATCGCTTTTTCGATTTCTTCAGGCATTTCAATCGACCTGTATCTGTATCTCAGTTTTAACGAGACGAAACTATGACGCGATGAAACGGAGACAGTTTTTGTTTGAGGAGCTTTCCATATCGGAAGCAACGCTTGTTTTAACCGAAAACAAATACATTGCTATTACGTTTTCCCCACGTTTATCCTTCTTCAGTTATTTTCTTCACGCAGATTTTGTTAATTTCGTGGTCACTTTTCTGCTATCTCGCATTTACGTTTAGACGCCTTCTTCTTCATCATCGTCGTCGTTATCATCGTATCGTCATCGTCCCGGTTTCTTAATTTCCTGCTTTTTAGGTTTGCTTCGTTTCGTCGTTTCTCTGTCATTCATTCTTCTCCTTCTCGTTGAAATGTATCATTTTGGCGGGAAAAGCGTAACGCACGCCAACCTATTATAACGGAGCAGTTTTGATCGATTCGTAGTACGTAGTATGAGAATTTTCTCAAACTATGTAAATCAATGTAAATAAATTAAAAAGACAAAATCGCGAAATCCTATTACTCGATCCTGTTTCGCTTCTGTTCTCGCGACTATTTTCTTACGCGTTCCCCCATTAGCACCGCACACCGAATGCACCAATTATCCCTCGGGCTGCTACAGCAGTTCTCGCGTACATTCTAAAATTGCAATGAATTCCATTCTCTCGTTAATTATCCCGCTCGCCTGTTCTCACCCTCTAGATCTTTTATCGACCATGCGCCGTTACAAAATCTCAACAACCTTCGCGCCACGTTAAATAAACACGAGGATTCATCTGACTGTAGCGGACGTGTAAAAAAATCTAGTCTGAATTTTTTATTTTCTACGATGCAGAGAAAAAGGTGAAATGGAAGCCAATTACACTTTTCTCCGGCATCTCTCTCTTCGTACCATGAATTTTTCGTTCAACCAGGAACGCGAGTAGTTCACGGAATTACGCGGCGGTTACACGAACGTTGAGATTACGGACGTCGGAAAGCACGTGTAGGAGTTTAATAGTGCGCTCCAGCGCACAGAAGCGTTTGTATGTTACCCGTTGATGGATAGAGAACTACATGGACAGGATTAAGAATCTGCTTTTGAACATAGATTACTAGATACGTTACTTTTTTATTATAGTTTTTAAATAACAGAACATTCAAGAAAACCGTTTACTACGTAATTTTTCAGTACGTAAATTTTCCATTAAAAGGCAAACGATCTTCCTTCTAAATACGAATGAATGGTCGACGATAGTTTGATTAGTAAGCTCGCTCGTTGAAAAATTAACGTACGGTATGAATATTGATATATATATATATATAGCGAATCGTTGATTGCCGAAATATTTTGCTCGCCTTAAACGAAGCGTGTGTGCTTCCAATAAATGTCAATTAACTTTTATATCTGTTTTCGAGTCCGTTTGAATTTTCGCCGATATAATGGCGATGTAATCACCGATACAAGTCGAGGCTGATTATAAGAAAAGCTAAGAAAATACACGCACACGCGTAACAAGCATATGGTTTCTATAAAATGTTTCTACAAGCGTTGAAATACTTTGGCTAATGATAAGCAACTAAGCGCTACTCGACGATATACCGTACGTTAAGTGTTGCTATCTAAGCTGTGGAGCAGCTACGCGTTAGATAATACGTATAACGATGTTTGGCGATCTCGATGTCGTGCAAGAATCAACGGTTGGTGGGGTTAGGTTTGTCAGTTTGCGTATCCCGTGGCTCCGTGAGAAAGTGTTGTCGAGTCGCACGCGTTTCTCGGCGGCGGACAACGACGACAGCAGAGAGCGTCGGGCCCCTTGTCGGCGTCCCGCGCTCTTAGAACCGCGCTCGTATCGAGCCTAATAAAATATCGAGCCTAAAGCCCGACGCCGCGTTTATAGTTGCGGCTATCGGCGAGACAATAACTTTGGAAATGGATGGTCGCCGCACGATGCCGACGCGCGTAACAAAAGTTGACGGCGTCGTACACTTTCGCTGATTGCACGTTTTGCGTACGTTTGCGATAAACGTCGAACGTCCTCGAACTCGTATATACAATTTCAGATCCGTGTCGAACTTTACCAACGTAAGTCGCGATAGTCCCGTGGAAATATCTTCGCGAGCCGTTGTGATATCTAGCGAGGAAAAAGGGGCCGATGAGTCGGAGGGGCGAGATGCGCTCGAGAGTCGGCGATCTTTGGCCGTGAACGCGAAACGACGAATACGAATAGGAGGCGGCTCGATTCAGTCAAGGACGGTCGAGTTTCAGCAAAAGTCGCGGAGAGAGCTTTCGGTCGTGTGCACGGGGGCTCGCTAACGCGAAGCCTTTTCACCGACGAGATTATGGAACATCGATATTTTCGGCCCGTGACCCAGTTGCCATTACGCCGCGAGGGAAAGTAGAAAGAGGAGGAGGGGAGGAAAAAGATATCCAGATGGAACGAAATACGAAGGGTTAATCAGATTGGCGAATGGAAACGTGCTGCTTTATTGGGACGGGACAACACCGTTCCAGACATTTGTTAAGTAAAGTGCTCGTATTTGTTCGCCCATCGGCATCTTTCATTTCGTGTTTGATAATTTGTTGGTACGAATTTGCGTTACGCTAAACGTTTCCGCGCGTAATACGCGTATGAAACGTCCTTCTCCCAGATAGGCATCCATAATCGGATATAGCTTCGACACGGTGTATTCGATTCCGAATTACTTTTGTTATATTTTCAAATATCGTATTATAGCGAGCGAGTATCTGCGATGAAGCGAGATCCGCGTCGTTCTTCGCGCAATTAAAATCTAACGTAGCTATGTTCGCTGGTCGGTTCTATGGAAAATTTCGACTCACCTTCGATCATAGCGATATCTTTCTGAACGTAACGCACGATGATAGTATCGAGATTATCGTGGGAACCGAGGATCGAGCAAGACACGCGTGCAGCTGTTGGAAGAGCGAGCATGCTCGAAGACAAAGGAAAATCGGTGTGCTCGCTCGATTTAAACGACGTTTATCGAGGCACCCGGTGTTCCGTATTGTCGCCGTTGTCGATACATTTAAGTTAGGTCACGCGCCGTAAAGCGGAACGCCTCCATCGGCTGTACGCGACCGAAATTCGTATCGACGCTTTTTTCTTTTTTTTTCTTTTCTTTTTTCTTTTTTTCCCCCCGATAAGCGAACGCCGCAGTATGTGTTTCGAATCCGTGACGTAACATCTCCACTAGCAATGGAACCGACTCCTCCGTTCCATCGATGCGCGTTGCAACGTGAAATCGTGAAAAAATATTGACTCTCTACCTTCCCTCCTCCGCCTCCGTTTCCTTTCTTTTCGATACTTTTTATTAAATTTCCCGTATCATAATTTTGAGAAAATAACCGTCAAAGGTATTTCTATTGCTCGTAAAATGTCTGTCTTTCTTCTCTCTTACGAACGTTTAACTGGCTCTGAAGTGTAATTTCAACGGCTGGAGAAAACGCCAAAACATTCTTCAACAATTGTGCAACAGTCATTTTGTCAAATTTCTTTTAAACAGCCACGGCGAATAGGAAAGTTATAGTCAATAGATTACGCCAGTGGTAAATCAGCAAATGCCAGATAATACCTATTCGCTATCATAAAACGACAAATTGCTAGTAAAAATGACGCGTTACGGTAAAGGCAATTTATGGCCCATCGTCTTAAATGCAGTTGAAAGCAGTAAACGTGCAATAAAAATACGATTATTACGCGTCTATACTGGTCAGAAGGCGGCAGGGAAAGTCGTTTAAACGGTTATCTAACTTTGTGAATTGATATTTGCTTTAACGCTGAACCTGACTCGATCAACTTGGTCGTTAAAAATGTCACCATCAATGATGTCTTTGCGTCTCTGAATCAGTCGTATAAACTGTTTTAGTCGTCGTGCTAGAAACTTTTTCTCCTGATCCCGTTTCATTTCTATCGCCTGTTAAACAAACGTGTAGAGAATGAAAGAGATTTTTATTCAGATAGAACGCATTCCCTACGCTTCAATCCTTTTTCTTTTTCTTTTTTCTTTTTTTTTTTCTCTTTTTTAAAGCTTTATACGTATGATTCGCCGTGAATATTATACATCGACGGATATTATTCAAACACGGTGCAGCTTAAAATTTGTTCGTTGATTGTGAAAATTCAAAGAAGAATATCGAAAAGAGGAAAAGAGGAAGCGCGAAGATGATGAAGAAGAAGAAGAAGAAGAAGAAGCGAGGAAAACAGCGGTTTTAGTCGGTCGATCAAGTTTCGCTAACCAGAGGCAGAAAGACAATAGGAAAGAAGTAACCATATTCGGCGATTCGACGATGATGACGAAAGAGGCTCGGTCTGTCCCGGAACGATTAATCAGCACGATTGATCGCGGGCTACGGATATCTGCGGTCGGCGATATTTTGATTTTCAATCGTTTCCGTAACGTCGGCGAGCTCGATGAAGAGATGACAGCAGAAGCTGGTTCAACCTACCTAGTCGAAAAATTGGAAATCCATTATTAACCGCATCCAACGTTGACAAGCTATTTGCCGTAAAAACAATGAAACTGATTGATTCGTCCGTCTGAAAGATAGTCTATCACGTGACTTCCGTACGCGCGACACGCGAGAACAGGTTTCAAAATGGAAAGATATTGCGCACCCATGTTCGTATCTCTTCCAGATTTCGTGATTTCGTGATTTCGTGATTTCGTATTTTCAGGTAAAATAATTAATTACGGTTTGAGATTTGCGTGTCGCAACCATTTCATTTATACGCCTGTGCTCGATCTCTTCTCAATCCTTTCGAGCGTAACTGGCTGACATTCAAAGATAATTAGCCGTCTGAAACGATTATTTAATTCGTATAGTGCGCTTTCTATTTAGACATTTCCATTTACGTGGCCCAACTAAACCGTATAAGTAAGGAAGCCGCGTAATTAACAAAAATAATACACACCAATTTACTAATGGAATAATAAAAACGACCGGTAGAGCCAAGCGTTTCCACTTTAAAAAAGGCGTCTCTTCTTTCAGGCGTAACTGCAAAAATAAAGAATAAACCTGCCGATAACAACTGGTTCGTACGAGAAAGCGGTTTTTCATAACGCCGAAAGCAACAACAAACTATGAAACACCGATGCTGCCGTCGAATTAATCCAAGTAGCATGCTTACGTGCAATAAAAAAGGGAGTAAACGAAAAAGAGAAAGGAAATGCACAGCGGTGGCGTTTCGATGACCCGCGGGCAGAATCTGAATCTCGCGCTTCTTTTTTTCATCTTTTACAGCGACGCGTCGGTTCCGTGTTGTCACAGAGATGGATTAAATACGAATGTTGGAAAATAGATTTCGAGGCCAATTACACGCAGCAGAATGCGGCGCCGACGGTCGAGGAATCAATTTCGTTTGTCACGATACGCTCCGTTTCCTCCAACTTTTCGCGCCACTTTCGCCGGAAGAACGCTTTTCACGGTCCGCGACGCTACGAGCCTGCCTCGCCGTACGCCAGTCGCATGCAACAGGAATGTTGGAGGGCCACCAGTCCAGCCCATTCGAGTTTTTTCGTTTCGAGCATCGACCTGTTCGAATCTCGTTCCTCCGATCGAAAAGAAAAAACGAGCGGTGAGAAAAGAAAATGCAGAATACTTGGTTGTCGAAGAATTTATCGATCAGGATGCTGTTAAAATACGTCTGTACAGATTAGAATAAACTAAACCGCTAAATATTATAGTATTTTCACGCAATATGTTTGTTGTTTTTCACTTATTTTTAAAATGTATAAAAATAAGTGCTCAATTTTTCGGAAATTGGTCGTTTTTATTTACGATGCTATGCCAGCCACCGTTGTATCTTAGGCAACAGAATTTGAAATATAACGAGAGAATAATAACGAGAGAATAATAACGAGAGAACAATAACGGGAGAGAGAGAGAGAGAGAGAGGAGGGAGAGGGGGAGAGTGTGTGTGTGTGTGTGCGCGCGCGCGCGTGTGACGATAAAACAAAAAATTAAGTAGGGACCGGCCAGAAGGAAGACGAAGAATCGAGCGGTACAGCCAGTTTGTTTAATCGTTCGAATTGGGATCATCGATAGTGCCTTCAAATAATAATCGATCGACGAGTCTCCCGTTCCAATCACGTAATTCCCAATTAAACAAAATGCACCGAAGCAGGTAGACATTTAATAAAACCGGCATTACGACGCGGTCGGAAACGACGTGGTCGCTTTCAAAGCCACCTTGTGACAATGACGGCCTTTTAAATTAATTGAATTGCCATCGGCCGTACGGTGCGAACGATTCCACCATAATTGTGTACGGCGCTTTGCATCGCCAAATTTCTGCACGATTAACCGTTGCTATTTGATGAAATTGTTCGGCAAGTTTCACCGCGATTTATTTGTCCGATACGTGTACGATAGCAGGCCACTTTATTTAATTGTACGTTTCATCGTCGAACGCTTTCGAGACTTTTATAAAAATCGACAAATCTAATTTTAATACAATCCCGATATCGTACAAATATCTGTATTAATATTGTTGAACTCTCTTCTATCCGTGTTTGTATTTCTGATCGAAGGGGCATACATATTTGGAGATTTTCGTCCATCTGCTACTCAGTTTGATATTCAGCTTGCACAACCTTTGCGCATTTTATTTCAATTTTCTTTTCTAACTTTTGCCGTGTCAATTACATTTTGTCGCAGAATCTTCCACAATCTGTTATCGTAATTAGAAAAGATAGATGCCTCGATTTCTTTATTGATACGAGCAAACCGACCAATTGGCAAAAAACGACATTCCTCCAGGACCACCCTGACCACCTTGCGTTACACACGCAACGTGGACGTCCGCGTCGCGCGAAACTGTCTGTCTGACCACCTGTCGACAGCGAAAGCACTCAATTTTTCCGCATCCTGACGCTCGGCACGCGGAAAATACTAGCGACACGCTACGAGTTAATCGTTTTGCGTCGTGAAATTCGCGGCTCCGCGCGTCTCTTCCGAAATTGACGGATATCCCCGCACAAATCGAATAGAAAAATGGAAAACCGCGAAAAGTCTGAAGGAATAAATAATGCGAAACTATTATGCTCAAATTTTACGTTTCGTAAGATCACGTATTAATTAGCTTTATATATGTATATTATATGCGATACGATGCAACACGATATAATGATAAAACGATATAAGAATAACGCTATTATTCGAAACTGTTACAAAAATTTCTCGTTTATATGCGCGACATCTCACTACGTATGAACATTTCTTCTATATATGAACAAGATAAATATCACTTTATCATTTCATTCATCTTTATCTCGGCCGTTATATCTGAATATCGTTTGAATTTTTAACGAATTCCATTATAGGATGATACTCGTTTGCGGGGGGAGGGGGAAGAAAAAGGAAACGTCTCTTTTGTATCAATTATACGAAAGATAGATTATACAAAATATTTCACGCGATTCTTTTATCAATCATGGATACTGAATCTCAAGCGATCAGTCCGGGATCGAAAACGAGCCGAAAACTTGCGGAATGTTTTTCCACCTAGATTTCGCTGTAATTCGACGAAAATTGATCTTACAGCGGAACGTGACTGCTGCCGCGGCGGCGCGCCGGGGCGGCATGTCGTAAATCTCGAAGCTCGTAGCGACTAGAAAGACGTATGTTATCACGGAATAATCTTCTAGAGTGCCCCCTATCTTCATATTTCTCGCTCGTTCTACGTTCTAGTCACCGCGTATGACTTTCGCGTTTCAACGATCGATCGCCGACGCGATATTATCTGCGTTGCCCTCGACGCGTTCGCGTCTCTCTCTCTCTCTCTCTCTCTCTCTCTCTCTCGTTCAGGGTTGCCTTTGAACGGTGACCTACGAAGACCCGAGGCTCTCGATTTCCTTTCAGGGTCTGGGAAATAGCCGCGGGGAAAAGATATCGCCCGTGACGCGACAAGGCTCGAAGAGGATGTATAATAGAGACCTGCGATTTTTATCGTTTCGTAACGGCATCGTATCGTTTGTTTGATATTTTCAGGCGTCGGAAATACCACAGGCGGTGAGAAAACAGGTATATCGGGCATATACGCTTGCTTATTTTTCAACTCGTGCGCGCTTCTCCGTTTAATTCGCGCCTCTCTATTGTCAAATACGCGGATCTTTTTATACTTTAAACGCGTTTTAAACTCCTACTGTTTGAACGTGTTTATCCTTCGTTGAATAGAATCGTAATCGAATAATCAGAATAATCAAAAAAAGCGTGTCTCGGTGGACGGGCCTGGCACAGAGACGCGTGTCGTTGGGAGACGCCATGCCTCGCGAAGCAGCGGACATTTGCGAAATCGAGCGTCGTCGCTCGAGGATCGGTTCGTTCATACGCCGAGCAACTGTCCTCGAAGAAAGTCACGAACAAACCGAGTTATCCCGTTGAACGGACACTGGCGGTGATCCCAATAACTCCCTCTATTGAGAAAGTTTCATTCGGCTTCGCCATCTTCGTATTTGAAACGTGCCATGTGCGAAAGAACCGATTCCAAGAACGAGCACATAGTCGAAGCGTAGTGCAATTTCGAATCGAAAGAATCGAATTTTCCGATCAGTTCGCAAACGAGATTCGTTTCGCTATGAAATTTTCATTCGTTCGCGAAGGATCGATGCTGGTTTTTTCGAGCCGATCTTCGCTTTTTCCAGCACGACCAGCATCCCTTTTGAAACGATAAAAACGATTAGAAGCACAGTTTCGATGGTTTTGCGCGTGCTGGAATCACAGATGAGCGTAGAAGCGTAACGGAGCAGACTGAAATTGCGCGAGATGGGATACTACCCCGAGATGGCGTTCAAAACAAGGAAAACGATTATCCTTTCGGAAAAGAATAACGATGCTCTGTCCTCTCGTCGGATCGCTCGTTGCAATAAACGATTCTTCGCTTCTTCGCCAAGTTGTTCGACGAAACGATTGTAAATCTGGTGTAAACTAGGATGCATTGAAGCGAACCGAATCGGCTACTAACTCAATTCTATAGTTTATCAATTAATGGTTATTTATTAATCGATAAAATAAAAAAGTAGGTAGTAAGCTCGCAATTATTAGTTTACGATGAACTCGTATATCTTGGCAAAATTCATGTACTATTGCGAGAATGAAATGGCGGAAACGGACTAAAGTAGCCGAATGGTTAACAAGGTCAGTTGTACACGTACGTCGTCAGCTATTCATCCTATATAGGGAACAATAGCTATTCTTATTCGTGTAGAGTAAGTATAACCTGTTCATAGTCGTTAATCCTATGGAAATCTATTAATACATGGATACATCAATTGTACAGGAAACTAGTAGAATGGCTATTGTTTTTCCTATAGAGGAAGCCATTGAATACGTCTACGGTAGAACAACTAGTTGCTTGACGAGTGTTGCTGTTCGAGTAAATCAAATGTATAATATCTACAGCCATTGAATCTATCCATACGAAAATTGTTACCTGTAATTAAAATTACTCTCCCATTCGACTATCGCAGCTGCCTTTCCTATTCGAAAGGACAACTACATCCATATATATGCGAGAAATTTCCAAGAATTTATAAGTTTGTAACAAGCATTTACATCTTTCATTCTTTTCTTATTCTAGGAAACGTTTCTTTCTTATCGTTCTATTGCTGTCTATTGTGTATCGGATAGATTGATGTTCTGTAAAGTTCGAAATCTTGGCGGTGATGGGATCAGAGCGAAACAAATGTATCGGATATAATTTGTCGTGCTTGGAAAAGACTGGCAAGTAAGATTAGAAAACAAGGAAGAAAATAAATGATCAACTCGTGCATACGTAACAATAAATGATGACTATGACTTTTCGCATGAAACGCAGCGACAATGTTAATCGTTCGATTAACCGATTAACCGATTAACCGATTAACCGATTAACCGATTTCTTCGTAAGTAATTAGATGGAATGATCGTGATGCTATTGCCACATAGCATCGAGTACGAAAGGATTAATAACTAAATTCAATGCTACTGAACGTTTAACGGGTCGCGTTAACGTCGTTTGGTTTTCCAATTGCAAAATCGATGCAACGCGATGATAATTCCGCGAAATGGAAAACGATAGGGCGCACGTTGTTCCTTCGGTTTCGCTCGAAACGATACTTGGAAGAGATACGGAGCCCGGCCTTGTCCAGTCGATCCGATCGATCGAACGATCGCGTGGCTCGCTAATGCGGATCATCGTCTTTAAGATCGCTCAGCGTCGCCACACGTAGGCAGACTTTTCTTTCGTCAGAGTTACGTAACGACCTACGAGGTCGAACCGATGGAACAACGCTGTTCTCTTCGATGAAGCGACCTTGAATTTTTCCACCGTCCAACTCGTGCGGTTTCGTTCCAAAACGCTATCTTACAAACGTTTCGAGCCGTACAAGCTTGTATATACAAGGAGTTGTACAGCGTAAAACTTCGAATATCCGAATGAAAGTGCAGAAAACCAGAGTGCTAAGTACCGATTCGATTTGGGAAACGCGGAAATTCCAAAATCCGAGTATTCGGAACGATGTGGAAAGTCGAAAGACTGGGAAGCTTGAAAATTCGGAAATTAAGGGTTCGACAGTTCGATGGTTGTTAAATTCTTGCCCCTGAATTATCCTGAATTAGGATAAACGAAAATTGAAAGGTGACGTTACGATCCTTGTATTTTTGAAGGGGAAATGGTCGCTGAAAATTGCACACAGTGTCAGAATTTTACCTCCGACATGACGGTCGTGTAGACTCGTGTGTAGAAAGTCGATTATTTATGAAGCTTGTATCGGATAGCACGATAGCGCCAAGGAGTCTGGAGGTCGAGCTAAACCGATCCAACGTATGGAAAGAACGTGGATAGGAAAACGTTCGTAAAAACAGTTGGCAAATGCCGGTTTCGAACGTATCCCACCCAACCTAACCGCGCTTATGCTTAAACACGATCGTTCGACGTTAGTTAAACGACGTCGGAAGACGTTCGATTCGATCGGATTTGCTTCGATCCCAGCGAACCCAGTGTGTTCTTTCGACGGATGAAATTGTGTATTGGACGATTCGATGATGGAGAAGAATCGATGGAGATGAAATTGTTAGATAACGTTACCAATACTAAACGATCATCAACTTGATTCCGAAGAATTTGAACTTCGGCCTGGTATATCTCATTTGTTTCGTTTTTACCGTGATGATTCTCGACAAGAAACGCTATTCGATCAACCGTGCGCACGATCAGCGCTGTAAACGAAAGTTTCTCCGTTTCTTTCGCTCGATTCGATTCGGGCAACGCGTTTTCTCGATGGAAAAGCAGGCCTTCGATCCACGCACGCGTTATTTCCGCTTCGAATTATCCGCAATTCGAGAGCCCCGATCCTCGTTCGTGCGAGTACGCCGCTAACTTGACTTAAGAGCTTGAGGTCGAGCTCGCGGCCGACGTTGCATGCTCGTAAAAACGACGATTAAGATAAGAATCTCGATGTCGATGGGAAAAGTGGTGGCAAGGTCCCAAGTCGTGTACGTATTCGCTGTAATAAGGTCGAAAACGGCCGCGACCGAGACCTCTCGTTCGAGACCGCGCCCCCGCCCCCGCCCTTCTCGTTTTCCTCTTCGTCTGCACCGACGGTAGTGCCGAAAATGGCTGATCTACCAGAGAATTTTAAAGCTTAAAGGAGAATATAATCAAACCCGTTATAGTGTTTGTTCATTTAGTAAGTTGCTGACGATTGGCTTCGGTATAGCAATCGTACGTACTCTATAGATCGGTTCATCTCGCACAACCACATTTAGATATCCTATTTATTTATTACATTTGTTCGTACATTTTGCATTATTCAATTCTCGCGCTTTCAAATTCTCCAGTTCTTTGGCTTTGCGAATCGTCAAATATTTGCCGAACAAGTTATTCCTAAAACATGATCCTCCGCTTGGATTTATTCGCAAACAACTTTGTTTCTTTCATTTGGAATACGACCTTTTGCTTGTCGTTTACGTATAGGTGCAACGTTGCATGATATTAAATGAATTCTTTGACGATAAGTTTAAATAATTAAATAATTTCACATCGAACAGATAGAACAACAGGGGGCGATAAGCGAGACCGTGGAATTCCGTTTTCTGGTCAGTTAGCGCGTAGATCGGCCGAAAATGCTTTGTAAAAACCGTGGGCAAGCAAGAACGGATCTTCTCGGTCACGCTGAACCGATAAAGCGTTAGCTACTTCTCCCCTGGTTTCGCTTAAAAAACGTTTTGCCCGTGCTTTTAAGATTTTAAGATCTGATTAAAGCGTCCCGCGGAACAACGTTTAATCCACTTACCGAACGCTTTGTTAATAATTCATTTACCAATGTCCGGTTCGATTGCCTCGGAAAACTGGACGGCTACTCGGCCGACGTTCCGACGATAACAATAATGACATTGCAGCACGAAGAAACGTTCTAGATAGCCGATAAAAGGAACGAAAGCGGTTCTGAGCTTTTCCTATAGCTTGCGAACCGTGTTGCCCAGCATTGAGAACTTATTTTCCACTCTTTTCGGACCATCTGCCGATCCGATTTCCTTCGAGATTCGACCTAACCCCAATGATGCATTAATTTTATAGCGCGAGAATGTTTTCTCGTAGAATCCAGTTATTTCGTATTATATTAGAGTTTTAGAATATTCCAATTATCGGAACATCGATTCACGGAACGATCGAGAAACAAATGTATTTTCATTGACGATTATTCGACGGATCGTTGAATATGGTATTTCGCGTTTGCGTTCGATGATCGGTTCTACCGTCTTTCCTTCGTCGATATTTGATTTGACAGACTACTATATGTCTTAGGAAAAGCAGGCAATGATAAAACCGATGGAAACGTAACGTTAAATATACGTATCAACCGGCATCTATTTCAAGCTGAAGCGCGTAAGGTGCGGATCATTCGAACAGGCGACGAATATTTGCGACCAATATTTGCGTCAGATATTTGGCGAAAATTAAATGCAAGTCGTCCTTAACCCCTCTTCAGTTAGACTTCTCTGTTTCTTCCTATTTCCCTTCCCCCTCTTGCTATCCTTCCTTCCTTCCTTCCTTCCTCCTCTCCTTCGTCTATTCTCTTAAGGGGGACATTTTTAATTAGCGTAAATAGCTCGTCGTTCTCGATATAATTTTTCAAATACCGGCACAATTTATGTCCATCGATTTTTCAGAATGCCGTGAACGTGAACAAATCTGCGGCAAATTGCGCGATCCTCTCACGTGACTCTGCTCGTTGAAAAATTCATAAGTTCGGAATTTCAGCTGATCGTAGTAGCGCCGATTATATTTCGTCGTTGTTTGCATGCAATCGATATTGTCGATTCAAAGAGTGGGAATATCGAAAGTATCGAGCGATCTCGCGATCAAAACGAGTCCGAAGTCAAGCTTATTAAAATCGGTAAATCGACTCCGCTGAACATAATTTCTGACGGTTTTCACTTATTTAAACATTTTTCGATCGCGCATGTTCTAGCCTTTCGATATCCAAGGATCTAGCAGCACGCACCAACGCAATTCTCTCACACGCTCGACATTTTTCCTTCTTTTTCACGTTTCTTTCCTTTTCTTTTTCTTTCTTTTTTCATTTTTCTTCTTTCTTCTTTCTTCCTTCTTCCTTCTTCCTTCTTCTTTCTTCTTTCTTTTTTTAACGTTTCTTTGCGTTCTGCGTTTACACGTGTTCACTCGATTTAACAGTAACGTTTGCTTGAGGAACTTATACACGTCCAAGTGTTTCATCGTCTATAAATTTGGTCAAAATTTTCAAGCAAATCGCAAAAGATTCTAAATCAAGAATATAATATTGGGATCTTTTCTTTCTCCGCTTCGCGTGCATCGCCGAAAGTTTTGAAGTTGTCGTGAAAAGTTCTTCCAGGTGATCGAGCGCTTTCGCCAGCCACTGTTTCGATTGCAACGTTAACGAAAACGGCTTTCGTGCAACGTACGCGATATATTCGTGACAGGTTTGCTGTGAAAAGTATTCGGCTGCTTTCGTAAGTCGATGCAGATGTTTGACTCGAGTCTCGGTCTGATTTCCGTAGGCTCGCGAGGTACTTGTAAAAGATTGCAGGGACCTGGCATCGGCGCGACAGAGGGGGCAGGAGGGCTTCCGCGGCACCAGCGCCGAATATCGATCGTCCCACTTGTCAATTCGAGTAGAAAGCGATATACATATTTGAAAACAGTCCGCTGTAAATATCGAGAGGCGCCTCCTGTCGGCCTATGTCACCCTCTCTGCTTACGCAACCGTGCAGGATAGAAGGCGAACCCGGGGCAAAGTAAGAAACCTGGTCCTGATCGCGTCGAAAAGCCTTGGCGGTCTCCAAGTTCGATCCGATGTCGAGAGGTTGATGGTTGTCGCGGTGAGAGAATTCAAGCGATCGACCATGTAAAATCGTTTTCGGGTGCCAGGCAGCGCGAGGACGGCTTCGACTAACTACCTCTTAACGAAGCTGAGAGTGGATTTGCGGTTTGCTTTTCTAAAAGAATCTAATTTTTAATACGTATCTTCCGCGATATTCGTCTCCTACGTTGTTGCTATATCCTTCGTTTATTTATTAAATTTATTTTTCAGATTTCCAGTCTTTTTCCCTCCTTCCTGTTCGACTTTCGGCATCTGTACTTTGACATTTGGCCGGTCAAATTTGTTTAATGACAAGGCGATATTCGTCGATCCTCGTCCGTCATTTTTATTCCCGACTCGATTTGTCTCGTGGCACTAAGCAGAAGAAAAAATCAACGAAACGGTACGATAAATATATATGTATGTGTATATATATATATATATACGCACACATACCGCTTGTTCGTGTCGTTCGCAATCTTTCGTATCGTATCTAAACAAGAAAGGAACGAACGATATCGACTTATCTTCTTTTTTCTTTATTACGTTTTCAAATTCCTTGCGTCGCGTTCGTGATTCGCGGTTAAGTTTCGACGTTCTGAAACGTTCTTCTCATACTTGATTAACGCACGCCTATACCTGGCGCGAAGTAACTCGGTCATACGGTCATGACCAGCGCAGCTATTACACGCGGATCATCCGGCTGCAACATCTTCGCCCATCACAGCTAGTAGAACGGGTGCCACTTTTCAAAATCGTACCGTTTATCCTGCACGGTGGAAGAACGGATAGGAACGTTGCTCGTACGGCAACATCACCCTGGAGAGATCTAGGCCAGCATCCAGCGGCTCTTGACAAAATCAATTTAACTCCCCGGGCAATTTAGCCAACGTTTAGCGCTATTAACGCGTAGAACGCTACCCGACTTTTACATGTCGCTCTGGGATAAATTTGATACAATGTATCGCATTTCTTCTCCGATTATGTCCAAATTATTCGCATTGTTGAAACGTTCGTCAAGTTTATCTTATCGAAACGATAATTTAATCTTATTTTCCTTCAGGTTCTATCCGATTGCCTCTCTTCATCGGGGATATACTACAGATAGTCCAGCGTTATCGACCTTCGTGTCTATAAATTCCACTTTTCGCCAAACTTTCGAATTTGTATAAAGAGCGCGTCGAAATATCTGTAGATTTTCTAGAATACGCCGTGGCTACGATTACAGTGTGAAAACTATTTTAGCTTAAATGGTCGGGAGGTCACGGTGTAAATTTGCGGTGTAAAGGCCCCATTACGAAGGTGTAATACGATATTGATCCCGAAAAATTCGCTAACGTTGTCACCGATGACACGGTCAACGCGTTAATCCGCGCTGGTGCTGGTGGAAGAACAAAGGGCCGGGATTAGGAGACCAGTCATCGGTGGAATAGCAGCGCGACGCAACATCGTCGCTACCAGTCGGCGGGGCCCTCGCAACATCCATCACTGGGTAAGACAGAGCAGCCTCGGCTTCGTAGATACGTTGCGCCAGCCAAAGGTTTTGCGTGAGCACGAATTAGCCACGGCAAACCGTGACCTTTGCCCCGACGGTATGCTCCGCGGCCTTTTTATTATACGTGCTTTTTATAATATGTCTCGGTCTTTTTTGCAACAACACGTGCGACACGAGTAATTATTTAGTTGCGTAATTATGGAAATAACGGTGTTGTATAATACGTGTGTGTTCATTGTTGCTAATTGCATCGATAGTATCTCGAACCGTGTTCACTGCGTCGATATCGACACCAAATGCAACTGAAAGACAGCGTTGCTGCGAAATATTCTTAAAAAAGAAAAAAAGAGAAAAGAAAAAAAGAAAAAAGAAAGAAAGAAAATTGCAACGAGAACGTGACATGGAAATTATGCTTATTACGCGGATTGTAACGCTGATCGTTACGTAACAGAGCGAACGGTTTAAGATGGAATCGTTGGAACGGCAGCAACTGCGCGTTTGCCTGCAATCCTGTGTACACCGATGTTCGCTAATTTTTATAATTTTTCAAATGTAATCTTTCAGATGTTCTATAATTTTACTAATATGAAATTAATCTTTCTAATAAATAATTTCAGATAAACGTTCAAGAGATTGGATTAACAACAATGATATTAAGGCTAATTTAGATCTTGTTTAAACGTCAAGTTAATATCGTACCGTTTTGTATTTACGTCATAAAGGCAACGTTGCTTGACGTAAATGTCAACTCTTGAGATTGCACAGCTCGGAGAATGAGAATAACGATCATGACGTGTTTCCAGTTTTATTTCGTTACGTGTAACTTTTACGCAACTGCGGTGTTTCAATATTTTACAATGTTATAACTGATAATTCTTAATAATATATGTAGAACGAAATAAATCGTTAATTTCGATCGTACAAAAGCCAAGATGACAGATTAAACGAGGAAACGAACGGACGCTGCTGGTCTATATAATATGGCCAATAACATAATATTAACTGTATAAAATAATACGTCGCGTCAGATCTTCCGTTATTGGTCAAACGGACGGAAGGCCGGAGAACGTGTTGAAAAATGATTCGCGGACGAACGATATCCACGCGTGAGATTTCACCGGGACAACGACGTACCACGTAGAACCATTCAACTTGTTGTTAAAACGTACGAATCCAACGAATCCAACGATGCCATTCCCCTAACGCGACCGAACCTTAATTTATCAACGTCTGCCGTCGAGGGCTTTGCTAATTATTGCGGAAGCTGACTCTGCCGTAATTTGAATTTGTCGAGGACAAGCGAAAAAACTGCCTAAAATTTCGATCCTTTGAGGCTAGATCGTCCCCGCCCCTTCATTTTTCTGCTATAAACGACGCGTCATTTTCATCCTGCGTTAAAGACTACGAGTTTCCCACCGAAGCTTATTGGCCAATTATTGGGGTCGATGGAATGTGCGTACGCTATTTATGCCAATTTTTTTAAGGAAATTGCAAAAGCTTCTCCCTCCTTCTCTTTCTTCCTTTGATCGAGAAACAAACGTAGGCGCTGCCATTATATATAATAGAATGCTGTAGAAATTTTTATTAAATTTTTTAAGTATTTATAATATCGTAGACAAGGTTGCAACGGATATGTTAAAACGATTAGAAACCAGTGACAGGAGCCGTTCATTCTCAAGTATTAATAGAAAAGAAATTGTTAAAAGGAGGTTAAGTAGTAAGCGGTTTACGATCATTTTACGAGCGTATTTCAAAGCAGAAGTAAAAGAGAATAAATAATAATACCGAAATAAATGGACATTCGCCAATTAGTTCGTTTCTTCTTATCGTTCGACTCTGGTATCGTCGATCGTCTTATTTATTTCGAAAATTTTTATGAAACTCGACACTTTCTTCCAAATAAAAGATACATTTCGTGCAGGTTATGAAAGATTCTTCGTAAGAAGAGCGAAACGGAAGAAATAACAAGCCGAAGATGAAGAAAGCGGCGGCGTTAATCTTTACATGCTCTTCAGAGTTAACATTGGGAGGGTAATTGCAGCTCTCGTGACAAGAATATAACGAGCCACTTTTCCTTCGTCACGCAGTCCGGAAATTTCCTTGTTTACGTAACCAAAAACGACTTGTCTGTCGGCGATGAAACTGCATTCGCAACGTTCCAAGAATAAAAATACCCCGCCGGTAACTGTCACCCTGACCTTCCACGGTTACCCGCCCCTTCGTTTTCGATCTGTTAACCACCATTCAGCTCGAACGTATGCCGATGATGTGGAATCGTGCGAGGTCAAGGCCGCTGGTCGAGACACAAGAAATCCTATCGGAGCGTATATAGAACGTGATTGTTGGCATCGAAAGAACGATCGAAACGCAAACAACCCTAACTATATCATCCGGCAAACATTGTGAAAGTATAGACCGTGAAGATCGAAAATTGTTGAAACATCAACGAGACGAAAGCGAAAATTATAACGCACGCCGCTAGCCTCTCCTCGTGGCTAGCCCCTCTCCGTGCATCGTGACTCCACCTAACTTTTACCGGAACAAAATTCCAACGATGACAGGATACGTTTAAGGGTCAAGGTCGGCTGGCCGGCGAGTCCTCTGCGCATCGAGAACGGAGGAGGGGGCGGCTTGTAGCGGATCCGTAATTTCGTTGCAACTGCAGTTGAACAGACGCGCTCGTAAATTTCCCGCACTGTGCTGTTATTAATGACTGATCGTTAAAGGCGACGCAGAATCGAGCACGGGCGCTCCTTTACCGTTTGTGCTTTTCAACCGCTTCGTCCCCTTTTCGTCTTAATCGCGTCACGATCATATTTCCCCCCGTTCGTTCCATTAGTTCGATTATGAACCGTGGTTCAAAGCGTAGAACAGTGCTGTATCGACGTGTTGTTTATCGGTAATTTCTAACGATTTTCGATTTGCATCTTACGACTCTAAAGAAACAACGACTCGAAATTAGAAAATACCTCTTTCTTTCTTTCTTTCTTTCTTTCTTTCTTTCTTTCTTCTTTTCTTTTTTATTCGAACAATTGTTGAAAACACAATTCCACCGATTCTCATTTAAAGGATGGTCTATAAATATATAGACACGCGCGCGCACACACACACGCACAGAGCTAACGCTTTTCTTTGCGTTTCCTTTTTCGACATACAAAATTTAGTTAGTGTTTTAAGTATTTTATGTTTTATGCGTGATATTAATGCATTTTTAATGTAGATAGAAAGAAGATACTTGTTACGTTTATTTGTTTATCGTTCGTTATTCGTTTCGCTTGTTAATTTATTCGTTTAATTACGTACGTCGTAATCACGATCGTCGGGGATTTTGAGTAGCCGTCGGTTACGTCCCGTGACTCTTTACCTAAACCAGACTCTCTATCCGTTGGGCAAAGCGACCACCAGATGTCTAAACACCCTTATTGCGCGCTCTTAATAATCATAAATTTTAGCATCTTTTATAGATAACGAATTTTTGTAGCATCTCATTAATTACCTTTTGAATTGAAAAGTAATAGGAAAGTTAATTTTACGGTAGGTGTGAAAATTCATCGGAACGATGTTCGGGTTTAGATGACAATTGCTGGTCTGGTCCCGTCGAATTCAATTTTATTTATAGCGTGGCGTATACATGTTACTACGTACACGTTACAGAGTCATCCGTTTGGCGACTCGTAAGCCGACAAGTGTTAGTTAGTTCAGTGAAATCCGCAGTCATTTCCAAGAGCTTTGTAAACTCGTACTTCTCGATTGTGTGCAATCGATAGCGCGAACATTCTTGAGTAGCTTCTAACTCCGCTACAACGCGATAGAACTTTTACCGATCCGTTCCTCCATCGAGCCCATTAAGCATTCTCGTTGTGATACGTGCATGCCATTGTTCTATCAACTATCGAAACGTATTCGATATTATTACGTTTACCTAGACGCGAACTTTTCAGAAATTTAGAAATGTACGAGATTTTTGACTAAGCGCTCGTTCGGTATTATGCAAATTAGCCTAATAACAAGAACATTCTAACTCATTGGTCGTTGTATCGCTAAATAGTTATAAAATGATTATAAAATAATTTCGAAAACAATGTCGTCCTAACGGGAATTTAAGAAAAGGCAGAGAAGGCATAAGGTAGCTGATCGAGATTTCCGACGGTGAATCGAATCAGGATTCATTTTCCATTTCTTTCTAATCGTTTGTTCATCGTACAGTATTGTATTATATCGGTTGAAACGAGAAAAATGAGAAACCAGGATAAAATGGATTTTTTTCCGAAACGCAAAAGCTCCGACTCAACTTGCGCTGTACGCGATAACGTAGAACGAAGCGGAAGTGGTAAATCTTGAAAATCGTGGTGCGAAAAGGAAATGCAATAGCGAGGGGTGTGTGACGCGAGAAGGGAAAGGAGCCAGAGAAATGTACAATTATTGTCAAATGGGGGCGAATGTTCCTCTGTTGCGAGAATAATGAAATAAATGATGACGAGAGGAGAACGTTTCCCTCGATTATCGCCAATTCTCGTTATAAACCATTACATTACGAAATTATTATGTTATTATTAAGTAAAATTACGATGGACAAAAGGTCCCACTTATTCCTATTTTCGATGGGGAAAAAGGGATCTGTCCAACTACCGATGCGCCGATCAATCTTTCCCAACATCTTTCTAAAACAAAGAAAAGGACGAATAAAAACTTGCATTTACGCCACTTTCGAAAAGATAACGTAAATATAAACGCGATGAATAGCGACGAAACCTTTCACGCGTAAAACGCAATAAAAACAAACTGCTGGAAAAACGTGCGGCAAAGGGGTACGCACGCCAAGGGATCTGCAAATCGATGAATTCGTCGTAACTGATACATCGTATACGTATATACGTATACTATATGTATATATGTATATATGTATATATGTATATATGTATATATGTATATATGTATATATGTAAGAGCGATTCGTCGATCAGAATTTTTCGGTAGAAGCAGAAAATAAAACTGTTTTAGAAATAAACCAACTTTCCAGACGGCGACTTTTTACAGACTCGTTTGCGACGACCGCGCGCGCTTCAGTTTACGCTAATGCTTTTTTCGAGTGACCGACCTTTCGACACCCACGCCAACAACAGCCATGTTTGGATCAGTGAATAGCGCGCATGCCTCATCGCTCGCGTTTACAGCGCTTTTCGACTCATTGTCAGCCAGAAACAAAACACCCGTTTCATCGTGCGCGAATACGATTCGCGCAATTTTGTTCCAGAGGACTTACGGTACTTATTATACGAGTATGCGCCGTGTTGTTGTTGTTGTTGTTGTTGTTGTTGTTGTTGTTGTTGTTGTTGTTGTTGTTGTTGTTGTTATCACCGATTATTATATTACAGTAAATTTGTATATAGTTGAGACATTTCCTCTACGATATCGAATCTTATAACGTACGAATTCAATTTCACTGAATTCTGTTTAGACTGAATTTTATTTCAGTGCCGAGTACAGGTAAATTTGTGCAAATTTTGTATTTTTCTGACCATGATTAAAAGTTGCAATCTAATTAGAACATTGTTTTACGTACCAGATATTACTACACTATGGATATTTGATATACTCTCGCATAGATATTAATTACGTGCAATGCGCGCGTCTTTGAAACCTTTCGCTTTCCCGTAGACTCCTTCCCAACTAGATACGAAATGTCGAAGAACGTCTTTACCGCGTTTAAATATCTCACTTCTATAGGATCCTCGAATTCGACCAGCCTTTCCATTCGTCTATAATAGCCGGAAGCCGTACACGAAGCCGATTGTCATTGTCCAGCGTATAAACGAAAATAGCGGAAAACCACGATTTTATTAGGAGACCGCAAAATCCCATTTAATCGGTTCAACCGTTTCGACCGCTTTCAATCGACGACCTTAATTGTATAAACCGCAATGCCTGTCGATCAAAATGCGATTGCAAACTTCAACGTTTATAGGTGTTTTTCATCGACCTCGAGAGCTAGCGCCCACCCCAAAATCGGCGCATATATCTGCTTGATCCTTTCGATCCTAACCCGCTTCAGAACAATTTGCGCGTTTCCTCTTCGGTTACAAGTCGAAACGAAGATAACCATAAAGTTGCTGGATTTCTGCGTTCTTTCCAGTCGATCGCCGCCAATTTCGGGGCGTTCGTAGCGCGGATATCGTTACCTGCTTCTCTTTTACTCGATAAACGACAAACGATCAACGATAAACATGATACGAACGTCGTTGATCGCCCGATAGCGTAATAAGATAACGAAGAATTTAAAATAAGCAACGTACAAAGATAGAGTGCGCCACTCGTAGTCGCACGTTAAGCTTGCAAACGGACGCGGCACGGAAATAGCGAGAGAAGGCTGCATAGAGGCCCTTCTGTCCTCGTCTGATCGGCCATGCGCGACACTGGCGCCGTTCGTTGATCCGTGTTGTCGTTCGAGACCTGTAACGGATCGAAACGGGGGCAAGGATTTACGACATTGGCGCCGTGCGGGCCCCGAGACGCGTGTCTAAACTCTCCAACGGCCAACAGGGCGTCATCAATTATTCGATAAGAGGAGCGAACATTTTACTCTTAACATTCGCCCCTATGTCGAGCGATCAACCGCTCAACGGACAGACGCGAAGAATCGCTCGTCGATAGCTGTTCTCTTCCGTCTTTGAATCGTGCTTTGGCCGCCGCGCACGACCGAAACATCCGAACGATCATCCTCGAGAAGAGAGCTGTTGTCTTACATCCGACGTAAAGCGAAGATCGCGATCGAACCGACGGACGCGACAAAATCGCATACGCACGATCGGCCGTAGCCGTAGTCTTACGAAGTTCGTGGTCTCAAACTTTATTTTACGTCCGAGACGACGTAAAGTCGCGATATCGTATCATATCTAGAAGGGACAATAGCTCGCGATAGTCACCGCGCTTTGCGATCTGTCTGTCTGGTCGGCAACTCCTTTCCTCCGTCAATCCTCTCACAGCCGCCCGGTGCAATCGACCGGTGCAATTACACTCGCCTAATTACTCTACGATCGAGCCTTCTACTTTTATTTGCTCCGCGTCATTGCACGAGGGTACAAGCTCCAGCTTTTATCTATGTTACAGCTATGTCGATATTCGACAGGTTGCTGGCGATTCTTTCCGACCGTGTCTTCGCATCGCCGTTGCAAACCTTTGCAAGAACGAGGAATCCTCTTATCCGGTTTCGAGCTGTAATGCCGCGCGCAGAGTTACCGCGGCTCGTGCCAGAAATGGCTAATGTCGGAGAAAGAAAATCCAGTTTCCGGTTAACCGCGGCTTCCCCGATTCCCGCGTGTCTCGTTTTATGTCGTGTCGCGTCAGCGTTGTTCGACCACCGAGAACCACGCTCTTTGAGAAACACGTTCGCGCACACACCACCGCAAGATTACGACATAATTTTTGCGACGAATGTTTGGAGCTCGCCTTTCTCTCGATATTCATTTTCACGTTATCGTACTATTGGAATATTTTTATTCTTTCGATTAATCGATTTAGTCGATCGTCGTACGAACCGCTGTAATGGATTCCATATCACGGGGTTAATCTTTTTAATCGTTACAAATGATCGATTCGTTTAAAACATTCTGTCCATATATTGTTTTCGTACTATTTTCTAGGGAAACGTGGACGGTGAAAAAGAAAGAACCGAAGAAACCATGATTGTTACGAAGCGAATGATTTCTCCGAGATTAACAGGCAGATGTTTCCATTTTAGCCATGGAAAGGGGAACGGGAAGCGGAAGCGGAAGCGGAAGCGGAACTAACGTTACCTACGCTAAAACGTTATACGTGTAATAGTGCGAACTCACCGGTTTCGGCCGCCGCTTGAAGCAACATCTGCTGATGATGGTGCTGTCTGGTCGAGGACCTGTGATGATGCACGCTGTTTAGCACGATGTTGCTGGACGTCCTGCTGAGCGCCTTTCTCTGTCTGACCGCCTCCTTGTAGATCTTACAGTACATCACTATCATCACCAAGCCAGGGATCCAGAAGGAGACGCACGAGCTGATCACAGCGTACGGCCGGTTCACCACGAACGAGCAGACCTGCAACGACACGGATACGCTGTATCGCCCGCTCTACGATCCCTTGCGATTTTACCCTGATCGATACGCGATTTTGCCCTGGCGCACGCCTGACAAACGATCGTTTCAAGATGGAGGAGCCGACCACGAATCAGGTTATCCGAGGCTCGGCGAGAACGAGCGAACTTTCGAAGATATTTTCGTCGCGTCTTTCGACACATAGTACCAACGAATGAAATTTTTTAAGGAGCGAAGTTACTACACACTTGTAACGAAATCGATTATTATTATATATATATATATATATATATATATATATATATATATACGTATACGTATACGAATATACGTATGTATATTCCCCCCCCCCCAATAAAACGTGATTAGCATGAATGAACGTAATTTACGAACAGGTTGCTTGATAACCGTTTACGCGCGAATAAATCAGCGCGAAGAATACTCTTGCTCGCGTTCTATTTCTCGCTCGTTCGGCTTAAGCGCACTTTTATCGTTTATCGGGTGTCTTTTTCTTGTAAAAGTAACCAAGTTGCTCGCCTTATACGTCAACGATTGCACGAAAAGATCGATCGGTGATTTCGATACAGTGCAGCTACGTTTCTTAACGAATAGTTACGCTTCATCGAACGATTCCACATAGATTCGAAACAAACGTATAAAAGATGAGATGATATAGAGGTGCGATGTAATAGTTTGTTTTTTAGATCCAAACAAACGAAACTGGTGAGATTGGGAATCCGGCTAAAGTTGCTAACCGAACAGACAGAAATATCGTGGTTCGCTGTCACGGTTTTATGCATCAGTGGACTTTATACGGAAAAGCTGCAACGATTCGCGTGTTCTCAGCAGTGACTATTCCCTGGAGTCGGAACACTTATGATTCCCGTGGCTTTCGCCTGTGTCGCCTGTGTAGCCTATGTAATCAACGCTAGAGCCTACAAGCTACGGCTTCCAGGTTGCAGCGCACCCGTGGGACGACGGGATTGACGAACAGGATAAATTACACGGTGGCCTATTAACTCGTTATCTAGGAAAGGCGAGTGAACTCGTTACCCGGCTTACCAATATGTCCCGAAGTTAGTTCGTAACTCGACGAATTAAAGCGAAACTTGAACGATGTAAGTGCTAGGAGCGAAGATTTTCCGATAGAAACGGGTAATGGACAATTTTCTGACAGTTTGTTGTAAAAAAAAAAAAAAAAGAAAAAAAAACAGAATACGTATTAGATTAGTTAAATCTATCGATTTGGTCAACGGCGGTTGAACGAGAACAACGAACGAGTAGTTCTATCTTGCAACGGTCTTACAGGCTCGTATAATACAACCAGTCGTAGAAAATTATATGCTTTTCGACAAATGTGTCGTTGTATCTTCTTTATACTTTATTATTTACTCTTGTTTACTTACGTTATTTGCTTTCTCGCTGAAACAATTATTTCTTATTCTTTTAACACCAGTATCGTTCAGCATTTCAACTTCTCGTTCGTCTTTATGGGAGATGACAGCTGGTTGTCGCGTATTATTTTATTCGAATAGCTTAACCGGCACGATAACTATCGTCAGGGCAACGTCTACTACTGCCAAGGCGCAACATTTTTCTTCGTACGTATTAGCTTGGCCAAATTAGCCCGAAACAAGGAGAACATTTGGCGGCTTTCGCGAGATTCAAACGAACAAAATACAGTTCGAGTCGCGTACATTTTGAAAGCAATTCGATTTCGCGCGTTTCGCAATATTTCAACAAACGTTTCCGTGTTTCCTTAATACTTTGAGACACGATCTAACGGCTAACGAAAGATCGGCAAAATACTTCTGTACGAGCGATAGCGCGTCTTCTATACATACGCGTAAACGAAAGTTTGCAATTTACGTTAAAATCAGAGGGTTCAAAGGAAAGTAAAATTTGCCTGTTTGAAGGTAAGCTGAATCTTAGATCACCTTTCCGGTATTGGCGTATTGGAAACATTGGCAAACGGTTATCGCAACGCACAAAACGTAACGGTGGAGGAAGACTGTTCGATCGCTTAGTTTTGACTTTAATCAAGAGCTAAAGCGACATTTTCCGATTCAATTTTGCCGGACGATGGCACGGTTTCCGTCGTGCATGACAGAATTTATGCTAAAACCCGCGGTATAACGAGATGAAACCTTTGCCCGCGCTTACGTAAACTTCATTTTGAAACAATGTATCGTATTATTCTTAAGTTGTATTAAAGTCGTGTAATAACGAAGCCAATCTCCGACTAAGCGTTAATTAAAGAAAATACGCTATTTTAATCTTTGAGTAGACGATTAACGAGAGGGATCGTATTTGCGTTAACGTTATTAAATAACGTCGTTACTCGGAATTACGAATTGCTGCAGCTCGGAATAATTGCAACTCGTTGGAAAATAAATTGTAATTATTTAAAAATAGGCAAAATTTCGCGCAACAACTTGACGGTTCCATTTTTATCGTTAGCAAGGTTAACATTATTAGCAGTTTCCGCTAATAGAGATGTTTACATTCAGGAAGGAAATTGAGGATATTCAGGATGCATAATTGAAGGATATATAATCGCGCGGTACAATTTCATTTGCAAATATTTATTTATTTGTTAAATGATATGATCGAATAGTTAGAATAGAAACTAAACTCCGATTCCGCGATACTCCATGCACACCGAGCCTCGAATTGCTCATTAATTAATTTTTTAGATTAGAAATATCCAATTATTCGGCTCGTTAAATAATCGTGCATAGATTTATCGAGCGATCATGCGCGATTCTCTGATTGAATCGGGATTTTAATAATTTTGTAGAGAACGTTGGAGATATTACTGTTTAAAAACGATAACGATAACAACGAATCCGGTATACGTATCGATTCTGTCATGTAATCAGAAATGTTTGAGTGCGTAGCGTTGAAAAGTTTAGCGCTCCACGAAACCGGAAACTGCAATTTAATACTGGCGGTAGGAATTCTCCCGTCCAATTATACTACAACTGCAAATGGAGCATCGACTCCTCGATATCACGGTGGTTTATTTTTATTACATCCGGCTGAAGATACTCTTAAATTGGATTTGTCCAGCCAGCCAGCCAGCCAGCCGGCCAGCCAACCAGCCAGCCAGCCAGCCAGCGAAACAGGCATGAACACTCGACATTTTTATCACGAATACGGGAATCGTTGCATTAGATTAACGAACGATTCTATTTTTATAATGAAATTTCCATCCGAGAAGCGTTACTTTGCCCGAATAATCTCTACCTTAAACGCGATACGATCGTTTGAATAATAGCGAGTAGAGATTTCCATTTATAACGATAGCGTAAGAAAACGGTTACGCCTCGAGAAAATGAAAGATAACAAACGATACATTACACAGCCATAGTAAGAGTATAAAAACGGAGCGATCCCTTTTTTCAACGGCACGCATCTAGATAAATAAATATTCTAGTTCTGTGCATTTTTCTTTTTTCTTTTTCCACCTACAAACATTTCGTAAATGCAATCGTTTCGACTTAGATTGAATCTTAGATTGTAATCTAATGTTAGAAATTGCGTTAGATATAGCTGTTGACGATGTAGAAAGGAGGCATATCGTTTTGGATATGCCCGTGACCGATGGAAGAATATACAATTTGTAATAATTGTTGGCAAAGCCAGGAATAAACGAGCCGAGAGCAAACGACGATTGATCCTTCGCGCTGTAAATTCAATATTCCGGCATTGAATCGCCGCAACTTCTGAATTCACAATGGACGTTCACGACGGTGTTCCCATGATGCATCGACCGCTATACATAACCAAATTAGCCAATCAAGGAAACAATAGTGCAAGTTACGTGGACCACGTCAAGGACGTGATTGGTCGATTTGACCGTAACATATGCGTATGCAAATTGGGGGAAAGCCTCTTGCGCAAATCCTCTTATCCCCGAGGAATTATAGTCGGTATTCACAATTTCGTATGGAGGTTGTTAGAACGCTTATTAGACACGTTAACGGAATCTAGTTGTTAAATTCATCTTGCATTATGCGAACGAACGATTGTTGCACAAGATGTATTACTTTATACAGCGCATTATCCTTATACAGAGCTGTCGTTGTTCGTGTTTCGCAAACTTGTTAAGTTTGTTGCGTTTAACGATTATTCAAGAGTTTGGAGAACACGAAAAATCCCCTAGTCGGGAGATTTTTTTCATCTTTATGTTTTATTGTATCGTTATTCGAATTATTAGGGAGAACGAGGGAAGAAGAGTTGGGAGATATTTCTTCTCGAGCAAGGAAACAGATGTGTGCGTGAAGAAATGAAATATACGATAAAGGATAGAAAAATAACGGAGAATCCGAAAGAACGATGTTCGTAGCATGGCGATCGTTAAGAATATCGAGCTTACCTGAGGATTTTTCACCATATAATCCAAATGTTCCTGCGTGGTGTACCAACCCATGAAGATCGGTATGAAGCTGATCAAAGCCGGTAAAATCCATGCACTACCCAGCATACATCCCACCGTCCCTTGTCTCATGATCACTGTATACTCGAGCGGGCTGACAATAGCGTAATATCTATCGACGCTGATGCAGCACAGGTGAAGTATCGAGGCCGTGGAGAAGTAAACGTCCAACGAGTTCCACACGTCGCACATGAACCGACCGAACAGCCATTTGCCTCCGGACAATTCAGCCGAGGCGTTAAACGTCATCGCGCACATGGCCACCAGGAGGTCGGCCGCTGCCAAGCTCACCACGTAACAGTTCGTTACCACGCGCAGTCTTCTGTGCCTTCTCACGCTGGCGATCACCAAAGCGTTACCTAGCACTGCCGTCGTGATGATGCTGCCCATAATGATACCCTTGATCACAACTACGAACACGTTCACGTTCTCCGGTAGATTTTCAACCGTTGGATTCTCCACAGGAACCGACGTCACGTTATTCGGCGCGGTGCTCGATGCAGCGCTGGTATTGCTGGAAGATGTCGGTGTCGGATCTACTCGGCTAGGTAGACTCGTCGTCACCGCTGCCATTACGTTCAACATGGTGGACCACGTGTCTGACGATCCCCGGCTACTTCACTCGGTCATGGCCGTGGAGAATGCCGTCTGCTGCCCACGCGAATCATGCTCGCCTCTTATCCGAATTTAGCCTTACCCTATTGCAATAGCCTATAATCTGTCAACTTAGGACAGAGATACCGTGTATTCCGTCGAGTTGTTCGGCCGCTTTTGCTTTTGCTTCTGTTTCTGTTTCTGTTCCTGTTTCTGCTTTTTGCTTCTGCTACCGTCGATTAAGCGCACCTGCCTTTTTTCTACGTACATAGACGGTATAGAGAAGTATGGAAGATTCGTATCGATTCTGCGCTTCCGGCGAATCGATCAGCGCGTACGTGAATTTTGTCGGCTTTCCTTCTCTCCCGTTGGTTAAGCGTACAACGCTCGTTTTACCGTAGAGCGTTTAAGAGCTGTATCGATATCGATTTCGTTATTCAGGATACTCCTCGATGGATAGTAGACGTACCTTTTGGGCCCTCGAGCGAGATCTTCTTTGGGCAGCAGGTGTTTTTATACGATTACCAGTACGACAGAGGATCCTGCTCAATGGCTGTGTACTCGTGCCGATCGACCACGATCGTTGAATCCAGTCCATCGTTGACCAAAGTGTTTGCCAGCGTTCTTCGTTGCAAGATGTTCGTTCGAACGTCTCCGTTTCCTTAACGAAGCGCCATCTTCTCGTCTTCTAGTTCGACGTTTAATTTCACGACGATCACACGCGGTCCACTGTACAACGTTAGATATTCGCGTTACGCAGGTCGGTGACAACCTGTCGAGTTAAACGATCGCTGGCACAAGGTTTTATCCTAATATCCAAGGTCGCTTCTGATTCGCAGCCTAGTTCCTGCAATTCAGAGATATACAATCGATAAATTACAGTCGAACAGTTACGTTCGTTAGGCGGATTTCCACTAGTTCGGTAATCGTTTCATCTATCTCTAGACTAGACTAGAACGATGAAAAGTTTTGGATGAAAATAAACTATACGAGGTTTCAGGTAACGCCATATTTGAAACATTTCTTAATTACCATTAACGATATTCGATATCGGATATAAAGAAAATTATTTAAAGAAACATAGGAAATCTTACAAAGTTATTCTTATTTCTTTGCGCAGATTGCCCATGTGAAATTATCTAAATGTCCTAATATCCTTAACAACTTCTTCTTTCGCTCGAGATCTTCTCCACTTGGTTCTCTTAATTTCTTAGTGGAATACTACTTTCCCTACAAATACTACTATCAAAAGCTCGTACATGAGATCGTACGTGTTTGACACTTCTAATCGCGAACATCTCCTCCGCTACTAAATTTCATATTCTCGTATTAACGTTTCGGACAAAATAAAATTTCCAGTCACGAAAGGTTCCGCTGTTATTGCGGGCATAGCGATTTTAGGATTTTCGTACGATAGAGATTTTCTTTCGATCGTTGTTGGCTTTTTCGAAATCGAGATCTAAGAAACAAATACTTGTTGTATTATTTATTCGAATTAACAAAGAATGGATACGTTTGCGGTGAATTTGCGGTAGAGAAGCTACTTTCTTATAAATCATATATTTTGTATATAAATATTTCACGTACTTTTCTATTTTATCGATAACGTTAATTGATTTTATAAACTGGAAGAAGCGAGTGATATTTCAGTATTCTCAATTCTTGATAAATTAATTTGATGCCTGGGAAACGGAATTTCACAGAATTCTGTCTGATATTATTCAATTTGATCGAAATTGTCCAACATCAAAATACTTTTCTAAATAAAGAAAAAAAACCTACTTATTTTCTCGTTCTATCGAACGAACAAAACTGAACGCAAAATTGGAAACTTTGTCTCTATGAAACTTGTACATTTTTATAAATAAATAAATAGAAAAAAAAAAAGGATGCTTCTAACGTAAATCCAACGTGAAAAGTCATAATAGAAACCATTCGCATTCAATTTCTATAAATCGGTTTATTCAACGTATGTTCTTACGTTTTTTCTACGGAAAATATCGTATCAGGTAAATAAATTGCGAAAATCTAATTTCGAAACACGATAATTCGATGAAACCATTAAAACTTGATAGGACAAAGTAAATGCGTGTAAACGTCAAAATATGTTACCACGTGTATCGTGTATTTATCTGATTTCGATCCGAACCGTTAGACCGTATCCAGTTTTCAGAAGAATCACGATATTCCCGGATGGATGAACGTTGGTCCGTTGCCAGGGAAAGATCTTCGACGTTGCGACGTTTAATTTCTAACGATCCTAACCGCGTGTATGGCAAGACGAACCGTCCTATTTACGTCGGAACAAAGACGTATCGGTCTTTGTTGATGCGAGAAAGCAACGCAAGGTATGAATGCCGAGTTACACGGTGCAACAGCTGCCAACTCCATGTAAACGACCAGTTCACTCTTCGTGGACTCTCGGCATCTGTCCTCTGAGGACCTTGCCGCGAAACGAAGACGCTACAGCCGAGGAAAAGTTGGCTGGATACCTGGTCGAGCCGTAGCTTCTAGTTAAAAAGCGATTGCGCCAGGATGGAGCTATTTGCGAAGAAGATTACAAGAGGGCCGTCGGAATTACGTGGCGCCCGGCGTGACGATGAGATACTTTTCCTCGTCGCATAGCGACGGGGAGGCGCTTCGTTCCGCGTGTCAGCGGATACAACGAAAGAGAGAGGCGAATTCCGGACTGCTGCCCTTTAATTACAAACGACACGGCCAAGCGACAGTTAACGCCGAGGAGTTACGTTACGTACGAAAAGTTTACGTACGAAAAGACGATCGGACATTTTGGATAGGTAAAGGAAATGGGTGTATCGCGACCAAGTTTCGTTAAACGCGGCTTGTTCGCGCGAAAATGTAAATATTAATCTGAATTACTTATCGAGCGTACTATAAGGATACATGAGAAGTGAAACTCGAAGAAGCACACGATATCGGTACTAGCTCGATCAAAGTTCATCGATACCCAGCCACGCAAATTACTGGCGTAAATGCATTTAAACATTCGATTATTTTGTTACGCGTTAATAATCACGCGACATACGTAGAATACGAGCACAACTGCGTATTTTGATACACGCGCATCCGCGAAACTACACGAAAACTACGGAGATCGAGAGACCGATGTGTACACGATCTGTGTACATCCACGCGTATATCTACGCGCGATACAGCATCTCTATTAGAAGATATAAATCCCTTTCAATTGCGTAACTGATATCAACGAATGTCAAGAATCGCGTGAAATTTGGCTTATATCGGTAACCATGGCTGTAAACGATTCCAACGGTCTTCGACAACGTTTAAAAGCCCGCTCGTCCACTCAAACTCGGTCAAACTTTTAATCGATGCGGTTATAAATCGTGGAAAATCCAATCTCGCGACCGTAGGATCGCTGTCTGGCGGGCCGAGAGGGGTCGAAGCGAACAGAGATGGAGCGTGGAAACTGAACGGAACATGTCGCTCACACGACACGTGGACACGAGCACACGAGCACACGAGCACACGAGCACACGAGCACACGAGCACACGAGCACACGAGCACACGAGCACACGAACACACGAGCACACGAGCACACGAGAAAAGAAACGAGACGAAATTTATTCGCGATATAGAAGAAGGGTTAGATCGTGGAACAATTTCCCCGATTTCACCGATTTCATCGATGTGCCACGTTCCACGATGGAACGCGTTTACCAGCAGGAGCTTACCCTTACGTTCCACTAGGAGCGATTTCCCCCGGCTAGACTGACCCTCGAAGCATCGACCGGCATATATAGCGGATCCGAGTTCTTCTCGGATCTTGCGATCGTCGATTTAGTCGTTTCGAGGTACGATCGATTACTTTTCCCAACGACCGCGTGGATCGAACAACGTTTGCCTTTACACGAGCGTATCTAGAAATATTATTTTTTGCCGTAACTTGTATAGACAAATTATGGGTTAGAGAAATTGCCATTGTACTACTAATAATAGCATACATATTGAATTATTTCTCTTCGCGGGATTTGCGCATTTTGTTTTAATGGATAATAATTCGATGCAAGTACCTCCTAAACCATGCATTATGGGAAGAAGCGTTTCAAGCGAAACTTGTTCTATCGCGGGGGAGACGTCCTATCGCGATCACCAGGTTTATCTAAGTAGAGGAGTTACCGATATCTCAAGGCGACCTTTTTTTCCTTTAAATGCCACTGTACGCCGTTCTGTACACCATTTTCGACGCTCGTATTTGAAAATGCTTAGTGTTTAATTGATACGAAAAACAAGGAAACTATAAAAAGTACTGCGTTATCTTTGTCTTGTCTTTCGTACGATAAGTATCGCAGGATTAAAGTCAAGATATCTCTTAATATTTTTTCGCAGAGAATTAAAAAATAATTTCATTTACGAAAACGATGGTCATCTTGAAATCTCGAAAGCACATCCATCTAGATGGGATTTGTGATCATCGAAACAAGGAAAGTTTTATTTAGAAGTTTCGTTGAAATTAAAAGAACGATTAAAACGGCACTCGAACAATGCAAATTCTATTCCTTCTTGTCAATAAGCAATTTTGTATACGATCGACATCTTAGGACAATTCTGAGAAAAGAGAAAAGACCTTGTGCAATAGTTGCGGAATGTTGCTCTCGCAAAAGAAACAAACTCTGATATTACTTCGTAACTGTGCCTAATATTTCTCCAAGTATAGAGAGAAATCGCAGCACATTATTCAGAAATAGTCAATGTAATCCAATTTGTTCGTTGCGAGGCGCTCGAAACTTGTTTAACAAAGTTTTCTAATTAAAAAAATCTCGAGTTTCTTTCATCGTCCACTATCACCCTCTTGCTCGATTGACTCGTAAAGCTGGATGATGGTACACGGTACACGGTATGGCACGGTACGTAGAATATGATGAATTGATTTTCAGATAAAGCGCGATCGCTTCTGATAGATGGGATATGGAGATGAGTAAAATTAATGGGTTAAATGGATATGTAGATACAGCCCAAGTTTCGGGCTAGAGGATGGAACGTACGATGTTCGACAAATTTCGATGCGATACGCATCTATGACGCTTTTCATCGCATGATATAATTGATTCTTAAATCCCTCGAGTCTTACTAGCTAGTGTAGTTAACCAAGTTAGATCTATATCTAACTTGGCAAGTAAAAAATGTAGTAATTACAGTAATAAACTGGAAAGTAGGGGCAGATAAGGGTGCTTCAACCGCAATTTTATCGAATTTCGGATATATTCGTATAGGTATCCATCTAATACTAAATAATTCGCGGCAGTCGAATAAGAACAAGATATTTTGAGCGAGAGGAAGAACGTCTAAAACGACTGAAACCGGAAAAATGAGAGAAAAGCATGAAATTAAAAGGCACAGGTGATATCCGCTTTTCTTGGAAAGACAGGGAAAAATGAAAAAAAAAAAAAAAAAAAAATAGTGTGAACTGCGAAAACGGAACATAGCCGTCGTATACCTCTTCCGGATTCAACGGGCATACGTATATAGCGAACGACACAATTTACTCCAAAACCATCGTTTTCTTTTCTTTTTTTTTTCTTTTCTTTTTTTCTTTTCTTTTCTTTTTTTTTTTTTTTTCTTTCTTGCACGAAAAATAGGGTGGCTGCTGGTTAGACGAAACGAACAGGATGTTAATTAACGTCGACCTAGCGAAAATTCAATTTCAATTTTAAAGCATTCGAGCCCAAGGCAATTTACTTCTGCGAGTGAAAACGACGCGGGACGAAACAGCATTTCACTCCGTTCCGTTTTAATCCAAGATAAACGTTCTACTTCTTTTCCATTTTCCTTTTCGTACAATTACAACCGTACAACTTCGAATCTTGCGAAAAAGGGAAGTAAAACGTTTCTACGTACAACTGTAATACGTGTACGCTGGCTTCTCCGCCAGTATGACGTATTCCACCGTATAAACGTAAGCAAGAAAAGTCTGTTATACACGTAAGGTGTTCTGCAACTGATGCGCCACAATGGAATGAAGAGTTATTTACGTTACAGTTACGTTACATTCGCGTATAATTCCAACATACAGCGGCCAACATGTATTCGTTCGTTGCTCTTGTCAAATACATGATACGACATATATAACGTAACAGTTGTTATTTCGTACATTTTCTTTCGTTCCCCGCCGTGCATACAATCGAGCCAGCAAGAACGATCGACGAAATACATACTCGACAAGCTGTATAATTTGTTATGCGAAGCAGATGTATACGCGCGAAGACGTAACGTAGATATTGGACCGATGCGGCGACTGATCTTAATCTGTTGTTGCGTACGATTACGTACGTAGTTCTATACGCGTTACGTATACCGGGTCGTAAAAGAGAATGATGAAATAATTTTAAATTCGGCAAATCGCGCATGCTGGTTATACAATTGCAGAAAGGATGCCACAAATCTTCCAGTGCCGTTCCGAATAAAAAGTACGCCAAATAAAAGTGTATAAATGAACGGAATGAATAATAAAGTATAGAGACGGGTTGGATTGTTATTTCGATGGATCGATCTAGTCGAACATCTATGATCTTACTTTCAAATGTTAAAACGCATAAATAATAGGATTTCCGAAGGTTGCGGACGCTCGTTAGGGGATTTGAAAGCAGAACGGGGATCCATAATCCGAATGTTTTGTAAATACAGATACGAATATTACCATGTCTACTAAATAGTAATCGGGTTTCCGTGAAACGTAACCTCTGTATTGGAATTGACTTGATTGAAATTGAAATTCATCTCATCCCTATTCATCGCGCATATTAATTGCAGTACTTTGATAAATGTCTAGTGATTTAAAATTGGACCATCATGGAGATTAAAGCATTATTTTCTCTTCGTTGCAGTTTTTCTTTTTTTTTTTTTTTCAAACCTCGTATCGCTACAACTACCAGAGTAATCGACGCGATCGATTCTTAATTCTTCGTAAAAATGTTGTAGCCATGGAAATGTACGTTGTAAAGAAATACTTTGGTCGTTTAGTCATCTCAGAGTTATTACAACGAAGTTTCGAACCGAAAGAGTTTGGCCGTGAAAAGCATTGCGATACCTTGTACACAAACGTCTTTCTTTTCACTCGATCGCGTAGATGCGATAAGCGTGATTCGCAAACGCATTTGCTCCTACGAATAAAGTAAAATAAAATCTTCGAACAACGGGTTTGTCAAATTTGTCGTTGCGTGTCGGATACCGGATAACGCGTCGGCGGATCCCTTACAAGTATTTGGCAGTATTAGCACATTCTATAATGTTGATACGATAGCGCGCATTTATACCCAGCATTTTTATGCAAATTACGCTTTAAAAAGGTTTCGGTACTCTGCAGAAGACTTACGATACATTTGTGTCTTATTAACTCTGTACCTGTCGTTACTTGTACTCCTTTTACCTTTGTAAAAGGATCAGTTGGCTGTGTAAGATAATTAACATAATCAGCTACAGATTATTTATTTTTTATTTTTTATTTATTATAGTTGTCGAAGAAACGCAGATTCTTTCGCTATGCTTTCGCTATGCTTTCGCTATAGTAGCAAAAAAGAACGTTAATTTGAAAACGATTGTGTATTTTTACTCTTATCTAGAAAGTCTTGGAGACTTATTAAAAAGTTGTTTCACGTTATAAACTCGTCTAACACGTGCGTTTCATCGAAATGCAACTAAACACGTCTTCGTCTCATGGAAGCAGAGTCGCGTTTTTCCGAGACGACAGTTGTGTTTGTCGTTCGTAGCGCGTAAATACATACGAAGAAAAATCGAGGATCAATGACGCTTAACCTCGAAACCTATACTCGCCACAAACTATTGACAGCCATTAGCAACGAAAGGTCTCCTTAAAACGGCGAGCGCAGTCGTTTTGCGCATGGATCCCTGTTCAAGCGATCCACATTCTCGACAGAATCTCGGGCGGAAGAACAGCTAGTCCTTTTCTGAACTAACTAAAATAACTAAACTAATGAAACAAAAGAAAAAAAAAGAAAAAAAGAAAACAGAGAGAGGAAAAAAGAGAAAGATAAGTATGTTTGTTTCCGGCAAAATAGTAATTTGACGATTTATCCGTTTATTAAATTTGTAAATTTAATCCAAGTACAGCCGCGTACTTTGATTAAATCCGTGTACTAATTTGATATTAAAATGTAAATTCTTCATTCTACTCTATTTGTCGATTAGACAGACGGATAATTGCAAATATCACGTTTCAGTTATACGTATAAATAACGCAAGTTCCTCTTGAATTCAAGCGCTTTATACGATAGCGCTTTATTCGTTCGTTTCATCGTTTCATATCGCTGATAATTTCTACTTTAATATTCGGCAACGAACAATTAATCAAAGTATCGTATATCTAGGTGTTCCCTCGAATGCCGAAAAGCATTGTCACGGTTCCATCAATTTTATTTTATATCTTACGCGTTAATTAGAAATTAGTGAGTGCGTAAATATCGTAAATTTTTCTTCAATTAAATTTATTAATGGAGAATTAATCGAAACATATCTATGTTCTATATAATTATATTAAATTAATATCAATTAAAGTATATACTGCGAAATATTGTACACATACATACTGATGTTTAACGTTATTTGTCGAACGCAAGGGAAAGAAAAATAAAGGTACATGTTGTATTTTCTCATACGTGGATCTCGTACACTCGTATACGTGGAAACGTATGCAACGTTTTTCTCGTATTAAAACAACTTATCCGAAATATTTTTGCATGTTTTTTCTATCTAATTCTAATTTCGTTACTTTATTACCTGTTTGTTTTCCCCCCGTTTCATACGTTTTAATTATTTTCGTCCGCTTTATTTACTATTTTTCAATAGATTGGGAAAGCATCGACGCGACATTGACACGAGACTAGAGTCGCATCCGGAAACGGATAAAGGGAATGGTAGAAAGCCGATTCAAATTTCGAAATAGCAGTTCCAAGTATAAAGTTAAGAGCTGCGCCGTTAAAATTCGGAGGATAAACAAGTTTTATTCGCACTTTTATTCGTTTCAAAGCACTGCGAAAACTAACTTAACGTTAAAAAATCTTTTGCTCCGTCTGCGTTATCGAACGAAAGTCCAGCGAGTATTTATTTATTTCGTGTCTTATACGCAAAGATGATACACGATACGCGACAAAATAAAATAACCGGACAACCTGTAAAATCATCGCGTGTTTCGCGTGTTTCTCGAAACGACAACCGGCGGATGGAAAATCGTGGTGTTTTACAAGCGCAAAAAATAAGAAATTTCTCCTTTGAACGTAGAATTTTCGAACAGCGTTTGCGTTTCTCCGTTTGTGTACCTGGAAGATCGAGCATCTAAAAATTATAATCCTTTCATATTTTATCCGACTGCGACACCAAGGCATTCAGAAAAGAAAGATATATCGTGTTTTACGAGTATCGGTGGCAAAGCAGCGACTGAACCAACTTTGTCCCGCTCATACCGGCCAACAGAAATCTAGAAAACAAGCGTCCCATAATTCATCGCCTGCGGAATATGTATTACGAAGAAGAAGCGCGTTAGAATTACATTATATTATATTATATTACATTATATATTATATTATATTATATTATATTATATTATATTATATTATATTACATTACATTATATTATATTATTGGGTTGTTATTAGATGTATTAATTAGAATTATCGAAATTCAAAGATATACGATAATAGACTTGCGATTACTATGCTTGCAAGGTGAGAATAGTTGTACAATTACGATCTGCATAATTATTAATAGCAGGTTTGAAAATATCCACCGTTTCTATCGATACAAAATCGACAGCGATACGAAATTGAACTCATCGTCCTATGATTTTATTCCTAAAGTTTGTTAATTAAATTTTTTGATATAATAAAACGAAGGTCGTTTTCATTTTATTATATCTCGATGATGCGATCAAATCCTCGCGTTATTTAACCACACGTGCTAATATACTCTTTTATAAAGTTATCCACCGATAGAAGTTCTACGGCTTAACTAAAATAGAAATAATATTGCAGGTCAAAGTATATGGTATATCGTCCTTTTTTGTACCCATTTCCTATTTCCTATTTCCTATTTCCTATTTCCTATTTCCTATTTTCTATTTTCTATTTTCTATTTTCTATTTTCTATTTTCTATTTTCTATTTTCTATTTATTTTCTATTTTAATTATAAGCGTTTAGTACAATTTCAGACAACTTATGATTATATAACATTTTTACTTATTACTGCCTGCAGAATACGCTGACTGTGAATCTAGCTGTCAGACGGCGAGACATACTGTATAAATTGGAATAATTCGAGAAATTAACCAACGTACTTTGTTTTTCGAACTTTATATATCGTCGACTTGAAAATTTTATAAGAGACATCTTATAAAATTTTGTATTTGAAGCAGACGAGAGAAAAAGTGGCCAGGAAATTAGTTCGGTCCTTATCTACAAAGGATACGGCACCACCAACCTTAAGTAGCCTGGAAGGATTAAAACGGGATAAAGCCGTAAGTACACGACCGGCGAATACTTCGATGCTACTAGTATCAGATGCCAGGGTACGAACGTCCGCGTTTAAGCATTTATTATCGATGAATGTCGGAAATATGGTACATTAAATTAATCATCGTTTGGAATTTGTCGAGAATTTTCGAAAGTTTGTTCCTAAAAGCGATTGGCAAATCGATCTTTAAAACGCAGTTCTTCACTTTAACGAGATAGAGTTAACTTAATTTATCTGTGCAAGAATGTTCGCGTCGTCAGGACTCGGTGCTTTCTGCGTCAATTTTTAAATCGGTGTATTCACCTGCGTAGAAAAATATTCACGTTAGAACGAGCAATCCACTAACTTGTCCAGCCTGTGATGATGAAGAAGAAGAAGAAGAAGAAGAAGAAGAAGGAAAAAAAGAAAAAAGATTGGAACAAAAGGGAGCAGAAGGTGAAGAATAATTTATGGTGCAACTTCTGAAATCCATCCCCTTGACGAGGAACGAGTTAGTTACGTTTGGAAGAAAATATTTCCGTTAGAACGCCGACCCAAATAAAAATAATCATCAATCGTGAAACAATCCCTGTGCAATAAATACATTATCGATCTCGGTAGATAGAAGATATTTACGGTAAATTTGTACCGACGATTGCTTCGCGAAATTACGATTACTTAGTAGCGCGAGACAATGCTGGAACCGACCAATGACCAATGTGTCTTTATCTCGCGAAGAAGGTGCCGCTGGTCGATAACGAATAAAAATCGTAACCCCGAAGCCTCCTCGAACGAACATCGCTCGGGAGTCGAAGCAACCTCGAAAACTCACCACCCTCTCGACGATAAACACCGTGTTGTCTCTGCGGAGGAACGTCCACGTTCGAAGTCGTCGGAGCTTTTCAACGCCACGGAAACGATACCGTCCAGACGGTACAAACAACACCGATGAAAGCACTCTTCGGAAGCCACCTCGCCGAGATTGACACGGCCCGAACACCTTTACCGCGTGTCGATCGGAAACTGACCTTCCCGCCGACGTTTGTCGTTCGCTTCGACATCGGCCAACCGCATCGGTCATCCACGTCGATTAGAACGACGAAGAACGAATAGTCGAGCAGAAAAGTGGCCGTTTATAGACTTTGTTAGTTCCGTTTGCCCGTGAACCACGATGTATCTACGAACGATATAGAACGTAAACGCGGAACCGACGACTTCGGATTTGAAAGTCACGCGTAAACGCGAGGTCATCGGGTGTGCGAACAGGCCGCGTTAAAGTTCAACCCTTGCGGCACTAAGAGCAGGGGCGGCGATACATTTTCATTCATCGTTTCGAGCACACTGTGTAGAAACGCGATCGCGGATAGCACCGCGAGGCCGACCGCTTGTTTCAACGGGTCAGGGCGCACTGTCCGCTTCGGGAAGACACCGATCGCTTCGAGCAGCGGCCGCGGAAGGCGCCACCGACGTCGAAAACAACCCACCCGTTCCCTCCCACGAGGTTCAGGTTTCAGGTGCGATGCACCAAGTCGTTCCGTTGGTGAAAAAGAGGGGCGGCGGCCCGGAGGCCGTGCCAGAGGGATTCTGGCACCCTCTTCGCGGCGATAAGCGTGTCGCGCTGGCAAGTGCAAGGTTAATTGGCCGAAGCGAGCGAGACGATTTTTCTTCGGCGATCGAGTTTATCTGGATGCTTGCTGTTCAAGTGCGGATCCACCAGAGGAGTTCTCGAACGGTGTTTCTTTGTACGATGGCTTACGTTCGATTGATAACGATTAGCGAAAGATCATTCTACACGTGAAAATAAATCGAGAACGATTCTTTCGTTCAAGGCCTCGTTTTAAAGCGTATTCGATGGACCTTGAACTTTTATCGGGCCCTCCGTTTTTTGTTAATTTATAAAATTCTATATGAAACGGCCCCAAACAGGGATCGGTATTTTCCAACCTAAGCCCGATCCAACGCGCGTTCGATGTTTCAAATCGATTTGAAATCGCCCCGCTGCTTTTCATTCTGCGGCACTTTAACGGCCGACGAACGCGTACAGGGATTAAAACTACCCGCTTCGTTCTTTTATCTTACGTCTCGCTTCTTTCTTTCGATCCGACTAATCGCGGACTCGTACTACTGAAACTTGCGCGAAACATAAGGCAGAAGACGAGGCTGTGCAAGTTTTCATCCGTCTGTCCGATTTCCTCGCGCATTTTACATCCATTTCGCATACCTAAACTCGACGATCTCTGCATAATCAAACAAATATTATAATTATATTACAAATGATTTTATCAGTCATTTTATTTCGACATTTTATAATGTCATTTATAACAAATGATTATATCTCGTCTTCGTTTTAACAAGCGGAAATCATTTCGACAATTTTCGACTAACTTTGCACGTTTGCGTCAAACTGAATTTCTCAACGACGTTTCTTAACGACGAAACAAGCAGAGAATGTGCTTTTACTTTTTGCTTTCGTCGAGTCGAAACTTAACTTCAACTTGACATATTTTTCCAAGTCTAATGACATTTGATTTACATTTTATCAAAGTGAAGGAAATTAACCCGCGTGGTCGAATACTTGGATATTTTAATAATTTGCCGCCTGTACTAAACTGTACTAAACATACTACCTATTGTTTCTTGTATTGTTCTAATTACATATTTTTCTTACTGCAATTGTTCGATTCTTCTTCCAATTATTATCAATTATTAAAAGTATTTGAATTCGACTTGCGTTTAGTGTTATTAATACTGAAATGCTGAAATTAATACTCCTCTCTCTCTTTCTCGCGCGCGCGCGCGCGCGGACCACACACACTCTCGACAACGCTAGCAACACTATATGGACGATGGAACTCGCACTCTTTGACTTCTCCACCGACACTCGCCGTTCTAGCATCCCTTTGTCTTTTCTTAGGCCCATCACGCGCGTGTTCGGCAACCCGCTCGTGGCCAGGGTCACGTAGGCCTTTTCTACGAAACTGTTCAATCGGAGGGCCGACGACACGTCGGCAACTCGTCGGCAATGTTTATGATTCACCCGATATCTCTCAGGCCTTTTGTCCACGATACTACGGTGCTACGATAATATACGAGAAAGGTAGGAAAGATCAATTGTTCGTATAGGAAATATAGATGGCAAATAAAATGGCCAGTTTTCTTATTTTCTATCGTCGGAAGGTAAGTTGCGACGATATTATTACGAGAAACCACCTACACCGATCTACGGTTTCACGAGTGTTCAATTTCATGAGAAAGTTTCGCTGCCAGTTCAACGAGTTGTCGTCAGGTGAAAATCGTGTGCTACGTTCGTCGCTTATTTTTCCACCGCCTCGGGCTAACAATGAGTTACCTTCGTTGCAAACTCATCAAACTTTTACCGCGATCTTTTTTCGTTCCGACGGTAGAAATCCCGTTGGCCCGCGGAATCTTCGCCACTTGCACGTGTGCGATGAAACAACGCGCAAACGTGATATAGAAAGATGAGACCGGCCGAGTCGTTCGACGAAACACATCGATGCGATATTTCTAACGGAAATGAGAAATAAATAAATAATAAATACATGTAACGTAATTTACATACTTAACGTAGCCAAGAAGGTATAGCCATAACAACGGAATGTTTGTTTTTAGAACGATAATTTCCAAAAAATTGTCTCGGAAATAATTAATTACGATACCGAGGTTAAGTTTGTTTTGAAAATGCCGTATACGAATTTGCCGTCGGCGATGAAGATCGGCGAATATAGAATTGTAGAGGAAACACGGTTTCGCGAAATTTCATTTGTACGAGCGCGAGTAACGCTTTCGTACAATTTCTCCCGCAATACGTAATTTTGTTGTAATCAAAGCTGAAAATATGTATCGTGTGTGTCAAATCGGTGCTCTACCTGTGTTTCTCAAACCATTCGCGTACGATATAGTGCGTTATTTTATCCTTTCGATCTATAAATCGTCCGACGCTTCTTAAAATCTAGTAATACGATATCTGATAAATGGATTTGTGGAAACGAACTATGTCGGTGATCCACTGAGTCGACGTTACCCGAGACAAATATGCTTGCGCGTGAGTCAAAATGATCGACAATGTTTTCTAACGGAATATCGAATTATCCTTATGAATCTGGATCGCAGAAACCGTGACGTATGCGGATGAAGGATACTGTACAGTGTACCGTACTGTACAAATAGAGGGCTGCACGTTTCAAAAAGGCTTACACTTTGAATATCCAAATGAAATAAAGACAGAGGATAAACCAGCAATTTTCTAATAACGCTTTGCACTAAGAAAATCGTGCGAAAGACGTTATTACGAAAAATAGACAGAGAGGCGAAAGCGTGAAAGAGGTGAGAATAATTTAGTTCAGCTTGGTGGAAGAAAATATCTTGCTGCTCGGGAATAAGTTAATTGAGTTCGTTAGTAATACGGTAATAATTATACGATTCACTGGCTAATAAGCGTGAATTTCTTTGAGAATATCGAGCGTTATGTATTATTCTCTTTTTTATTGGTTATTCTTTTTACAGGTGAAAATTATCTTTCAACGTACGATGCACAAATGATGCGAGTTCTAGCGGTAGCGGTGAATATATTTGGAAATTCTAAGAGGAGCGAGGATATTGTTGAAAATATAGGAAAAGCGTCAATTAAGCAAGAATCGGGAGGAGAATCAGGAGCGTCCCTTAAGCGCGAAGAACGAGAGAGAAGCAAGAGCAGAACGGAGGATGCGTCATGGCGTCCAGTCCAGGGCAGGCACGTAGGCAGTAGCGTCTATTTCACGCTTAACAATGGTTCGCCACACAAACGGACAAAGTCCTGTTAATAATAGCGCTCAGATTGTGTCACGTGTAAACAGAGGCGACGATAATTTTCAGTTTAAATGTTGTGCTCGCCGGTAATAATCCCCTTAACGCCGGTCAACTGCGCTACGAGGAATATGTCATTAAGACGATGCTGTTATCTTTTTCTGTTATAATCTGTAATAACTCGTTGTTCCGCTACGTCGATGTGTGATAACGCGGATAATAGTAAGATCAATGGCGCGTAAAATTCTAAGATAAAGGATGAGAAACGGCAAAATATCCATCGAATAAATATCCGGCGTGTAATCGGAGAAAGAAGTGACATTTAATGGGGGAAAATTGACCAGAAACGTGAGAAAAATCCATCTTTCTAGATATCTAAAAAATATCGCTCGCAGTATTCCAGCATTCCTGGGAGACTTATTAACATCCATCCCACGCGAAATCCTTGATATTCGCTGCAAGGACTCGTCGATAAACCGTCGAAACGTACGGAACTGCGCGTTGAACGACCGCAATCCTGGAATACGAATACGAGAGAAGTTGGATGCAGTTGCTGCGCGAGAACGAGCCGGCAATGGACCTAACCCTCTTCTCGATTAGCCTCGTCATTGGCAAAGTCAGCGCTGCTTCGTGCAGAATCAGGGTCACCAGTGCATAATCGATGCCATCGTCAACCCCCGCCTGCAACGTTGACCTTGTCAGCTCGAATCGAGAGACCGACTGCCACGAAATGAATCTACCTATCTATCTCTATCGACGTATTCCGAAAAGTTCGTTTAATTTAACATTTAACATTTTCTGCTTGACTTTGTTCCGATTTCGTTCTAATTTTATACTAATTTTACGCTAATTGTTCTAATTATATATTATATATATTATATATTATATATATATATTATATATTATATATTATATATAATTACACACACACATACATAATGTACAGATTAATGATTAGATCATCGATCTCGTTGGCTTTCTCAATGTTATGATATATTTGGAAATTTTATATAGATGCTACTAATGCTTGCGTTTATACAATTTTTAATTGGATATTTACCTTTAACGGAATATTTATAGATGTTAACATTTTGTACGTATTTTACTGCTATTTTAGTATTTCTGCATCTAAAAAAAAAAAAAAAAAAAAAAAATCTACTGTTGCTTAACAGTGGTAAGATGAACAATGTTGACGTACAATGAAGAAAGATGTAGAAATTGAACAAACATAGATACAGTTTCTTAAACTTTCCTATAGATACGTTCCGTTTCAAATAATTCAAATATCGAATCATTATTTGCTGAAATAATATGTACCTTACTTTGCAAGATACATGGCTGAAGTTAGCGTCGCTGATCATTCAAGATGCAAATGCATTTTAGTAGAAAATCGATGCTAAGCATGTACCTGATGTAACGAATTCGAAATGTAAAGTGTCTCTGTGTCAAGGATCGAGAATATACTTTAACGTGGTAATAACGAAGCGAAGAACAGACAATCGAAGCGTGTAAGATTTTAAACTGCAGCGTTTGATGACGATCCTTTAAAATTCGACATGGTTCTACCAAACTTTGAATATTAACTCTCTCTCTCTCTCTCTCTCTCTCTCTCTAAAAACATTCGGTTTGAACTGAATCCAAGTTTCAACGAAAATATTCGAAATCTTAATTCGTTGTAACAATACGGTGGATTGTGATCCAGGGGGAAACTTTGATCTTTAAACTTTAATTAACATTCAGAATAGTTTTAATGAAATTAACAAGTTCCAAATTAGATCTATGTGAAAGTTTTAACGATATTTCGTATTACGGTGTATAAGATTAAAATACTGTTAACTTTTAAAATAAACGAACAAATTTATATAACAAATATACAAAATTCTCATTTTTATATGTATATATATATATGAAATTCTTTGAAAAATCCCCAATACTTTAATCCTCGTAAATTAACCCGATTATAATTGTCCGAGATTCGCGATAGCGAGCTTGGGCTCACAGTTGGTCGCCGAACGTAGTCGCGGTCACGGTATGAACGTTTTTACCCAATAGAGGTATGAAATAATTGTTATAGAGGCACTCGACAGTAAACGTTCCAATGGGTTCTGCCTCGTGGCTCGCCACACACACACACACAGACCCTATTCTTCGGGCAAGACGATTAGATGGCCAGATGTCGATGCATCTCCACAGTTCGGCTAGACCGAGGACTAAAACTAAGGTACAAACATCGAACGAATAAACAGTCTCTCTCCTAACGTTCCCTAGATCTATCACCTACCACCTAGAAGATAAGGGAGATCTGTTTTTCTCACGAACGACGCTTCCCGCTAGCAACTCTCTCTCTCTCTCTCAAGGGCGACCAGCATCCTTTTCCAATCACCAACGTAGAAATTAACCAAACGTCCATTCGCCTCATCTTCCGAACGAAGACCGTCGTCGTGACGGACTGTCATTCTCTTTCGTGAGATCTCTCATTGGCCGGTTATCTAACGTCTTTACGATCGGTGAATACTGTACGTTTCAATAAATGGTGAAAGTCAGAAAATTCAGTCGAGTCCTAGATCTAGACTCCGGGAGCAAAGTACGTCCGTTATCCCGTTGACCGCGGATTCGTTATCGAACCTAACGGCCATTGTCTTAAGCATCTCGAGTATCTAATAATCACGGTTACTTGTCAAATTCTGTATTAATCGTGTTTGTACTAGTAAATAGTTTCTCTACTGCGTAATAACGATGTCTGATCCAAATGAAGATTCGTTACACGCCTCTAATCGTAATGCAACCCGATTCATAATAATATATATATATTTTTTGTACTTTATTGTTATCTTGTATATGTAAATGAAGACTAATTCAACCGTACCGTTTCTAGGGGCAATTTTCTTGATAATCGAGATAATCGTTATATTTTTCTTGGAACATTTCAACATTTAAATAAAATGACGTAACATAGTTGACGCGTGAACGAAACTTTCCTTCGTCAGCTTGTTATTAGCGGGAATCTTTGAAAAACCGTGACGATGGTTGCGATATAACGTATATCCTGTGTACACGCGTGCTTATATAATATTGCATACTGATAATCGGAATACGATTTCTATAGCAAACAGTTGTTTGCAATCTGCGAAATATTGGGTCAAAATGATGGGTCAAAAGACTACTCCCTCGACGATCTCGATGATTTCTTAAGTTGTTGGCAGACGCGTTATTATTCCGAACAACCTTTTGCCATACCGCTGAACCGTTTGTCGGCTCTAGTTTCCAACGTATTGGCCGTACAAGCTGTCGATACTGGACACCGAATCCTGCCAATATACGTGCATCTGCGACGTAATCCAAGCGTAGCCGACGCGTTCGTCGCTTGGCGATCCGTTTACGTTCATCGGCCGTTGATCTCTTTATCTTTGTAACGTACCTTACGGATTTAAATAAGTGAATGCCTTGGAAACCTGCAGACTGACAAAATCCAACCTAAACGCAAAATACATTGGTGACATTCATTTTTTATCGAGTTTATAATAGTTATAACAGGCGTTTCTCACGTGTCTCGCCCCGATAATATATTCAAGAATCAGCGCAATCGATTATAGGAATAGTTGAACGAGTGAATTACATTCGAAAGTAAAGCAAAGTAAAACAAATATTATTCGATTTATTTCTGTGCCGCTTCGTTGTCGCTGCTTAAATCGAACGTTCCGAATGGCAAATATGAAACGAGCTTACCTAAAATTCTCCTCCTATCTTCGTGACGTGGAAGTCACGTAACCAGTTTAAAACGTTAATTGTACGTACGGCGTCGGGCGACCGTTGTCACATAATCGCTTCCTATCCGTTTAAATTCGTATTTTTAACAATCATCGTGTCGCAAGGCTATCGTATGGAACACATGGTGCTGCCAGAGTACAGTTACGGACTATTAATTACCGAATTTGTCATAGTTTTTATAAAATTTCGCGAAATTACGCGACGCGCGTGCCCGACATTTACATTCGCAACCGGAAAAGTGGATTTCGTGACGTAATAATGGCTGCCAAACGTGGCATTTAACGTAATGGATAGGCCGGTAATTTATCGATTGTGATAGACGTGCGTTGTGAAACGTTACAACCATAGATCGATAGTTGTTCAATTTATCGGTACACATCGGTTCGGTTATGTATAGCTGTGTAATAACAAATTTGGAATATTCGTAGTATATTTGTTTAGAACAATAACGGGGTTAGGTCGAACTTGAACTTGAATTATGTAATCGTAGTTTCGGCATTGCGGTAATACGCTGCGCCGCTACAAACTTTTAACTTTTAACTTTTAAAGAATTTTAAAGATACACGAGCAAAGTCTGGCACGAACGGATCGAACTTTTCAAATAATTAAAATCCTTTATTCCTGTTCTCGTGCGTTTATAAGATTTCTATAATATAGATTTAAAGGTTGTTCTCGATATAATCGTTAACGTTACAAGACCTTACGAATTTGCTGGAAGTAAGAATGTGTTATATCGGTGTAGCGGTAGAGATTAGTATTTACCGAGGTGCGTGACATATCTAGTTGCATCGTTAATATCGTTGCCAATAATTCTACTCGTATGTCTGATAACTATCTGTCTAATAAATTTCGGGATTAAGCGAAAGTTAGCTTTTTTTCAACTATCTGTCTTCTGTTTTTCCTGTTTTGATCGTGTATTTAGAGGTTAGAGTTACTTTATACTGGCTATAATTCAAAATTGAGATCCAAGATCAGTTACGCTATCGTTTTAGTGGTACACAATTAGGTGCTTGTTTTGACTCTACGTGCGCATTCATTTGAAATTTACGATATTCTTTAACACAGATTAATCCCATACGTGGAATCAGAGTCAGTGTTTGCCGATCAGCGCAAGCCGATCGTTCGACAGACGCGTTGATCTTCTTCTTAACTTTCTTTCTCTCTGTATGTATTTATTCTTGCTTAGATGGTCAATCTAAGTTTAAACGTACGGTATTAGAGCCTTCTCCAAGAATTCAAGAACGTAAGTGTATTTCCCTGATAATTGATAAAAGATAAAGACAATCGATAAGTAAAGAAACTTTGAAGCGTCGTTGCTAAATCAATGTTCTATTGAAACAACGTTGGAAAATTGCGAAAGAAAATTTTTAAGTTTCAACGCCGAGTTGAAAAATAAAAATGTCCAATATATATGCGAAACGTATCGTAACGTACGATAACGTTGCCAGAGTACGACGCCGCATTTATTCAGAAGCCGGAAGTTATTTAGAAAGTTTTCAGCGTCCTATACTTTTCTAGAATACTTGGGTTTCCCTGAGATACAAACATAATCGTTAAGACGACGCTTGCCAGTCACGTCGATTTTCTGCGTCATGTCGATCGAAATCACAGCCTCTTCACAGGCGGTTCGTTCGAGACGAACATTGCGCGACGCTTGCTGAACACAAGAATAACTTTCGGACAATAAAGATAGTTTTTCTAATCGACGAAATTAGATCTGCGACGGTGCTTCGTGCTAATTTCGCGTATTAGGTAATACCGTACGTTCGTTACCTCGTAATCACCGGAGTTACTTAATTTACGGAATACTCTTTTAGTTCTTTTTCTTTTTTTCTTTTCTTTTCGAGCCTTTTACATATAGTATGTAAGATACTATGAGATATTCAAAGCCGTAACTGGAACGTGTTTTCTGTAAATTGGTAAATTTGAAAGAGACCGGTTTGTCGGACTAGAGCTGGATTTGGAAAAAGGTGCCGTTGACAAATTTTCGGAGAAACGGAGAATCGTTCGTATCGTTTCGGGCAAAACTAGGAAAATCGAAGAGATGTTCAAGAATTTCAAGCGATTTCAAGTTTGAAGCGAATAAAAAATTGAAAATTTGATTGGAATACTAAGATGAGAGAGAAACCGATTATTATAAAATCTCCTGTGATACGTCTTATCGTTGGTCAATGATCAACGATGGCTATATAATCGTTGGTAATTTACCGACAAGCAAGTAACGTGAAATTTTCCATATTGGGTAATATCAGGTTTTATCGGTTGCTAAGAACGTTCGGTCGGTGATTACAGTTTGATAACTTCTTCTTCGCAGAATTCCATTTAGTCTTCGGTCGATAAGAATAGTTCCTTTCAACGTGGCGATTCTCGATTTGTTTATCGAGGATCGTTATCGACGATCTATCGGCAATCGTCGCCACGTACGATATTGTAACTACGGCCGATATTTTGATCGAGCATATTTCCAGCACGGAGGCTCGCCAACGGCCTTGATAAAAAACGATATTGATAAAACGTTCGTTTCGTTATCGTCTGTCGGGAGAAATTGAATAATTTGATAATTCTTGTTAGCAATTCGTAGAATGAAAATTAGAAATAGATATGTTGATAATAATAATAATAATAGACACATTGGCACTTTAAAAATTCGCGTCAATCTCCAAGAACCGAGTGCCATCCTAGGATGTAGATAATTTTTATTTTGTAAACGTGAATTTGGTGAATTGCTCGTTCTCGCCGAGACTCGAGTCGTTCTAAGCTCGAATCGTGGCAATCGTCTCTACCAAAGCTGTTGACAACGATAGTTTATCGTTTCTCTCGAGAAAAGGGGATCGTTGCGTAGAACAGATTCACAGATTTTAGCAACCGCTTCGAAAGCTAAATTCACGAGTTGCGAATTTTCGGTGGCAAGCGAACGCGACGCGAAGAAGCGTCTCTTCTTTTCGCCGGAACGCGTGCCTGCCTCGTTGAAAATCACGCCGTGCGTTGCAACCACGGGGTTACGAAGTAAAAGTTTCAAGGAATTGCTGTCGCGTTGTTGGTCGCACGGATAAGGAATATTTTATATATCTTACATATCTCTCTCACTCTCTCTCGATAGGAGAGTTTTACGTTATCGTGCGTAAGGAAATACGGACAGTCGTTTCTACGTGTTTTCCGTTTTACCGACGCTTGAAATACTTTTTCCATTTCATTGTTCTTTTCTCTTTTCTTTTCTTTTCTTGCTCGTTAGATTTGTGAAACAACGAGCCAATAGCAAGTAGCAATTAGCAAATATACGTGCTAATAATCTAAGCTATAGCGAATAGCGATAGCGTAAAGATCGATAGGGTGCGAAGCGTTTGACGACGATCGTTGCAGGTTGTAGCGATAGTTTGTAAGAAGGAAAGAAATATAGTTTTTGAACGTTGCCGAGACTAGAAGGTAATTGGTCAAACACGATTTATAAAGCCCGTTTAGACAAGAAAGTTAAAGGACCGTGGCGGAAACGTTTCGTGGCAGATCGGGCAGATCGTTCGGCGAACGTAGCGAATAACGTCGAAGGGAATTCTCTCGGTCGCATCGCCTCCGGCGTTTTGTACGATTTCAAAGGTCGAGCGGTAATACACTTTTAAAAGATGGAAAATAAAATAAGATCAAAGATGACACATCGTTAAAAATAGCGTTCGAAAACCTTAAGACTGGTGTTAGAGGAAGAGGAGATATTGTTAGACGTTGAAAAGTCGTAAATCGAATAAAGGTGGAGTCGAATTAGATGGAATGTTGGGAGGATTGTTGAAAGGATCGTTTTACACGTCATTTTAGCATCGTGTCAAGTAACGCGCGATCGTTCGTCGCGGTTCGAAAGGTTTGCCAGTGAGTATCGCAGCAGCGATTTTTTCGTCGCGTCGTGATATTTTCGGCAATTCGTTAAACGGAAATCGCACGACCTAGCGGCGTATTAATCGCGCGAATTTCCCTCGCTAACGTGAAAATGCAATTTGGGTCGTGACCTCGCCGACCTATATGGCGTGTGTAACGAAGCTCCTTCGCGAAACTCTCGCGTCCGTTCTTCGCTCGTATTTGTCGAACACGGCGTATCGTTGTTTCGCACGGCCGATGAAGTATTTGTTAAGCGGTGACCTAACCCCGAAGATGGTGATCGTGTTTCGCTGGAAGGTATTTCGCGGACAAAGCGGAAAGAATTTCGTGGACAAAGCGGAAAGAAGAGAAGTTGGCCGGACGATGTCACACGGTGGTCACGTTTAAAAAGTAGTTGGACGCGATAATTACGATAATCGGTTTAATTTAATTGTGCAAGATCGGACGCGGTATGTGGGTTACGAGCTCGTTAACCTAGTCGCGTTGAGACGCGGAGATTCGGTTAACCCGCGCAGAGAGCTGCGCGAGTTCTTTCGAGATCGATTCGTAAGAGCTTTCGACCACGGAATTCTCAACCGCGAATTTTTCCCATCTTTCGGCCAGATATAAACGGCTCGCGTTTTCCGCGCGTATTCGATCGCGCGTAACAGGCTGCGCGTTCGAACATTTATTTTGATTACGGATTTATTCGTGGCCGTTTTCGTCGTTCGCTACGGTTCTCTGCTTCGTTCCAAACGTTTATCGAGCGCGATCGAAGTTTGCCAAGCGGAGGTATCGTGCCCGCCAGAGGTGGACAGCATCGATTTCCTCTGTTTGCGTCGTTTCTCGCATCGCTGCGTAAATTTCGCCTCGCCGAACCAAAACGAAAGTAAAACGAAAGTTAACGCGCATCGTTAGAATGGACTAGCGGCGCGCGACGATGCCGGATGCCGAGCCGCCCGTTGTTCGCACGCAAGAGACGATTCGACCAGACGCGAAATTTCGCCGCTCTCCGTCGCCGGCGCCACGTGTCACGTCGACGCGTACAAACCGATCGAGAATACGCTCCGTTGGTTATTCGGCCACGAGTCGATAGCTGGCTCGGCCTATCTTGCCGTGGTGCTGCCTGACATTCGGGCGAAACGCGCGACCCAAATTCCCGTGGAATCGAGCAGACAGTTCGAACTGCTTGAAATAACGGGCCAATAACGGTAAACACGGAACGCCGAGAGTACGAAGATAGCGGAGACAGCGAGCGAGCAAGCGGATAGATCGTATCTAGGTAGACGATGTCCGACGTACGTTCGAACGAATGGAAAATTGGCTAAAGGAATTTGGATTTTTATGTAACAGCCACTGAACCGCGACGAACGCCGCTAACCGTTACGAAATTCTAAGCGTACGATCGAGTACGTCTTCGCTTAAGAGTACGCTTAATAGTAAGTTTCAAATTTCAAATTACGATCGATTTTGTCTCGTTAGCTATTCGCGTGGAACACACGCGCGCCACTCGTAGCTTCCCAAGGCCGAGCAACGAGCAGCGATATCACCAGTTTGGTATCGAGAGAGGGTAGAACGTTCGGCAGAAATTGAGAAAGCTGCATCTCTAGCGGCCATATGCAACTTTGCGAAACTCGGGCTCCTCGAGTCGAAATTCGCAGTCGTTATCGCGACGCGATCGACGTGCAGCCTTTTAAATTTGAAATTGAAACCAACGAATAAAAGTTTCGTTAAGAATTATACTTAAATGTCGAATGTAATTAAATTTCACCAGATACAATCGATTTCGTCGAAAGGTAAGAAGATCGCGTTACATCTCGATGTAAAGCTTGAACGGCCGAAGAGCGAATCAGTCGAAGTTTATGCCTCGATTGAAATTCTACGCTCGTAAAGATAACACGCGCAATCTAGAAGAAAGGAGATTCGATTTTACGATATTTTAATACTCTTTCCAGTTACGTACCAATGAAAGATAGCGAAAGTAGGGAAAGAACGAGTATAACGCTTGGTTTCCCCTGTCATCGATCTTTTAACCGGTTCCATTTCTTTTTCTTCTCTTTTTTTTAAACTTATCCCGATGTAACCTTTTACGCCGCCAATTCAAGATGAACGAAACAGTCGATAACCGTTTACCTATAAATACCTCGATCGAAATTATTGTACATTCGACGTGGAAATTTTGCTTTCGAACTTTCTACGGTTTGCGAGTTTTACCGTCTCGGTTCCTGTTTATAAAACGCGCTATATCAATCGTCGTTGACGCTCGTTGATTTTCTTCTTATTACTCGCAGATGGACGAATAAACAAACCCACGGATAACTTTTCTTAAAATTTTATTATCAATGCCCTACGCTCGTAGCTCGGCGCATTCTGTTTCGAACAACCATCTGATATATTTATACGTACATATATTTGTATACATATTTTTCTCCTATATATACACGTGCATACGCGCGCGCGCGCGCGCACACACACACACACACACGCACACGGACAGACACGCAAAGGCGCGCGCGTTTATAACATCGTCCGCCGCTGCAAGGAAACAGGACGAAAGAACGTCGGCACGCTACTTTCATCGTCGCCATCGTCGTTCGCCGCGTCTCACCTTAACGCTCGCGATTACCAATCACCATTAACGATTAATCCGATTAATCGAATCGAAGTAATAAAATGTTCTTGGCCGCTATCGTCGTTTGCATACTCGAACCTGTCCTGTTCTCTTTCTTCTTTTCCTTTCCTCTTCCTTTCTCCCTTCGTTTCCGACCGTTTATTCACCGAACGAGGATAGAAACAACGACGAAGCATCGAGTCTTGGTTTCGTTCGACGTTTAATCGATCGATCGGTAGATAACGCGATAATGTAAAACGAATCGACGATATCCTTTAACCGTGTGGCCGTTTGCCGATAAAAATACGAGTTTATATTTTTTTAACTGTTCTACGTTGGTCGATTTTGGTTCTATGAAATTCTGGTGCCGTTGCCGTTTTGCACGGTTCGACCATGTTCGTATTCACAGCGAATGATAAAAGACAAAAGATAGTTTTCATAGGGAAGAGCTTTCGTACGTTGCGCTGAGAAAAGCGATACAAGACAGGGTCGATATTAGGAATATCGGCAAATCGCTGACACGAATAACAGGTTGAGGTCGAACGACACGGTGTATGGGAATTAGACGAGAAATGACTCGTATAACAAGGAATGAGACATTTATCTACGTTTATCTACCATATATGGTTCTTGCCTTCCGACGAATAAAGGATCACGAAGGACGTGGATTTTGATTTTCTCGAACGCGGCGATAGGAAACGGGCGAGTTGGCGACGGTTACGCATTGATATTCCTAGTATCGATCGCGCAAGATATTCCATACGCGCAACGATACGAGATACGGATATGGAGAATTTTTGTACGCCAGCCTATAATTCAGTCTATAATTCAGCCACTGAAAGCCACGCCGATCAATTCTTAGAGATGACGAGCGTCAACCTGATGAGCATCAACCTGATCGTTCTGACCTTTGGTATTGCCGCTCCTGCTATCTCTTTACATTCCTTATATACTCTGTATAATATATTCGGTCTATTTCGATGGTGCTCTCTCACGAGTTTGGGCAATCGTGGAGTTGGCGCGTCTTGCGTCACACGATTCTTCCAACAGCCGTTTGAATCAACATCGTCTGTTACCTACTGTAACAGATCGTTGGGATTGTTGCGATTTGTACTCGACGATCCTCGGTCGGAAGAATGAAAAGCGAATCGAAACATCGGACTAGTCTACGAATATAATCTGCCTTTATTAAATCGAAAGCGTGATTCGTGCGACACGAACGTGATGCATGTACGTATACCGATGTTACGTACAAAACAAGGGATTAAATTCTTCAAATAAATATCACAGATTACATACGGTGGAACGTAGCACAGCCGGTTTAATCGTCTTTTAAATAGTAAATTACGTACACTGCTGGCTATAGGTATTAGGGCGTCTATTCGCTACGTTTATCGAACGGCTCTGACAAATTCTATTTTATCGAGTATTTTATTAATCGTAATAGGTGGGAAACGAGTGGAACAGCAGGATCGTAACGATGTCACGTAGACTAGACTAGACTAGACGTTACGTAGGCTAGATCTAGACTAGAAAATAAAAGAAATATCTGCGGATGTGCTAATATTACTTACGGCCAATAGCGTCCAAATAACGATACGTTGATAACGTACAATGTCGGAGAAAGAACGTGCAGAATTGATTTCACTGTGGTACGAAGGTCGCTTTCGTTTCGTTTCGGTTTTTCTTACGCGATATCGATCGATCGGGTTCGTTAATTCAGTGTGCTGCGAAGTAAACGTACGGTAAGTTGTGGGAAAGCGAGTTTGTTTTACGTTTAAGCTTTTAGCGCGAGCGTCAACTTACTTTCCCGGACGACTATATTGCTGCAATACTTGCGGTAAACAAATCTTATCGTCGCGCAAAGCTGACCGTTTAATTATCGGCTTTTCGATATTTAACGTCGAAAGCCGTAAGTAAATCACTCGTTACGATGTTATATCTTTGGATAGCGAAGCGATTCTTCTTGTTTTCGGATACGCTGTTGCTAATGCTAAACCTGCCGTTTCGCACGACTTGCGCGTATTTTATTTGAAACGTGTAAAAAGATTCTGCAAAAATTCATCGAAATTATTTCAAGTAAACGGCTTAAAAGTATAAATAGACGGCGAAGTTTTGTGGATTTGTGGGAAATTTTGTGCCGCGAAAATGCATAGAAACTGGTCGGAAGATTCAAACGTTCGAGAAAGATTGTTGTTGATCTTTTTATCTGCGATCATTTTACAGCACCAAAGTATCGTAACGATAGAGCGAACGAGATCGCTGGATCGCTGAAATATTCCAGAAATATACCGTATATACCATACCAGCGATGAAACATTATTTCCATTTACCGATGATCGAAAATCGTAATCTTCGTCTGCTAATCTTCCGACTATCTTCGCTTCGCGACAACGGTTTACGAATTTGTTTCGCGTTGACGAACAGCTACGTACATCGGAACGCTGTATACGTCGTTGACGACTTACACGCACCGATAATGTTTTAAAGAACAGGCGAGCGAAACTCAGCCAAACACGCTCTTAGATTTCCATTGTGAGAATAGAAAAAGAGGAAGCTAAGAAAGTACGTGCTTTAGGTTTGGTAACGAGCGTGGAAATCGACACACGGGCTTCTCGGGCTTCCTTGGCAATCGAAGTAATCGGACGTCGCTTTGTCTGTCGGATATTGTACAGAATAATTTACACGGTATCGAAATCGGTTTAAACGCGATTTTAGCTCGCTCAGTTTTATCGAATAAGTAGTTTTATCGAATTAAACGTGAAATCGAAAAGAATGAAATTGGTCGTGTGATCGTACGAGTGGAATTGTCAGGTTCGACGATTCCAACCTTCCTCCTTCTTTCGATTTTATATCGGCTAGCTTCTTGAAAGCCTGCGAATCTTTCTTGCTTGCTGAAATAAAAGCAAGATGGAGATATAGAGGTTTAGACGAAAGTCGGTGAATAAACGATTTGCTCCTTGGCAAACAACTCTTTATCGAAATAATTGGAATGGCGCGACGCAGGGAAAATGAAAATCGATAGAAACGCTAGCTTGGAAATGGATCGTTTCGGAAAGCCAATCGAGACGATAATATCGGTTATCGTGAAAATTACCAGCGACTACCGTTTAATTAAACCGTGAACGAACGAAAGACGAGAAAACTCCGTTGATCGTAAAATGATCGCCAGAACGAAACGGATATCCGCTCCAAATGTCAAAGTTCGGAATCGTATTCTCCCTGAACGAGCCGTTAATTTCCTAAATTTGTTTGAATAGAACGCAATGAAACGAAAGCTCGCGAATAAAAATATTTTTTGTCGTTCGCAATATCCTACTTTTCTAATTGTCTAATCGCGTTACGTTCGAAATTGCCGTTCTTTCCTACCTACGAAACGTAGAAACTTGGAGAAACTTGGAGAAACTTGGAGAAACTTGGAGTAATAATGCAACGATGCCATTGATCGATGAATTAACAATCATAGTCTTAAGATACTTTGATCGCGAATTTGAAACGAAGATCCGTATACGCGTACCTGTTGCAAGTACCGCTCAAAGAAACGTGATTTACATAATTCATACGTAGTACAGTAAATATCTGACGTTTCTAATCGCGATCTTTTCCAGTCGCTCTTTGCTCTTTCGCGACTCCTTTTACCAGAGACGTGGAACAATTTGTTAATAAGCGTAATATAAAGTTCGTTTTGTATTTTTCGCCATTCCGTTTCCCCTAACTCAACGAACTTTTAACTTTCTTGCCTCTCTCGAATCTCGATCTCGATCTCGATCTCGAACAGTGCGTTCAATTCGGACGAGAATCGAATAAACCTCGCTCGATTTATAACTAAAACAGAAATTGTAGCTTTAAATGGTGTTGCTGATTGGCCTTTGACGCTGAAGCGACGTTAAAATTGGAGAAGAAACAACCTCGAGAAATATACTTTATCCGTTTTTTCCTCGCTTCACTTTTTCGTGATTTCAGCCGGCGACGGTACTAAATTCTCTTTCACCATAAATAGCCGTGATGACTAATTCCAGTAACATACAGTGACGCTAGATATCGCTTCTCCACGTCATTAATGGAATCGGTTATCGGTCTCGATTCGGATACTCTCGATTTTCGACGAAACCAACGGTGTCCCATAGAGAACCTTCTACTTGACTTTTCTCGATGTTGAAACAATTTCGCGCACACCTTCACACGCTAGTAAAACCTCCGTTATCCGAATACCGTACAGTTCCGAACACTCGATTATCCGAACATTCGATTATTCCAACGAATTATTCCAACGATCGACGTTACGTTCTGCGACCTTCCGTCCTATTTCCTTTGAAACAGAAACGGTATACACGGTGTACACTGATTTGATCGTAACAGCTGTATGCATTCGTACTACGTTGACAGTCTAATCGTTCTCACAGCGGATATTTCAAACCGTTACGAATTTTATGCAACTTAAACATCTATCAAACCACGTGATCTTGGAATTTCGTTATATCGGACATTTTTTTCTTTTCGTTATTACAAATTCATCGTAGTACTACCTTTGTACCAGAAACGAAAATATGCAAGGCTCGAGATTGGAGTACGGATTTGGAAGTAAAAGGAGAACGCTCAAATTTTCCAACTTGAACGATTAATGTATCGTTTGTCGAACGTAGTTCGAGATAACCTGTCCGAACGTTCGTTAAAGTTCGCTTCTATTATTTCTGCGCTTTTGGTCGGAGGAAGCGACCTTTTGTTTGTCCCGTTCGAGTTCGGTCAAATAAACGGCTCATTTTCGCAGACACTCCGAGCTTCCGCCTGGCTTTAAGAGACTCGTCGTGCGAGCGACGCGAATGGTGGTATCATCGGTCATTGCATGGTAAGCAATTAAATCATCCGTGTGCATTCTTCGACAAACGAAAATATGCTTTTCGCCGTACGCAAAAACAACCTATTCGCTCGTCCAACTTTACCGCTTACTCCGCTTAGATTGAAAAACTCGTTTAGCTGAAAACCGGAGAAAGATCATCCTCGTTTGCACACATTCGTTGATAGATTAAAACGTAGTTCGCGCCATTGCGACAATCGCTCGCTCACTCGTCTGTGAACAAAAACTTTTGCGTAAGAACTGTGATTTTTCGTTAGAACTTTGAAATTTCGCATCTGGAAATGGGAAAGTCTGGCTGAAAAGAAGCTAGCGATTTAATAAAATTCGTCGGAGAAAATGGAACGAAGCAAGGACGAACTCGCACGGCCTCTGTCTATCGGGCGAATCTTAAAGTATTACTGACATCGGATCATCCATCTGCTAGGGGTGGGGAGGGGATGGGGGGGCAGAGGCAGCAGCCTTATTTACGGACTTGATAAACCGCCACGCAGTGGAAATAGACGACAGTGTGTCTTAAAATAGGTTGACCGTGTCGAAGATTTCCTTTCGGGGCGCTTCTTCGTTAACGTCTGGTCGGAAATTTCCTCGCGCGATACTTTACTTATTACTGCGAATAACGATAAAAATATCTATAAATTCGAAGGCAACGTTGTCGAAGAAAAGAATAAAAGAAATACCTTTGGCAAACTTTGGAAAAACGGATTGGCAAACTTGCAAATTTCCATCAGTTTCGATCGCTTGCACCTCTGCATACCGTTTCGAGCTTACAGATAGATTTATTTAAAATATTCCGTCTTTCGTCATAACAGCGTTCGATTTCACTCGTGTGCACGGCACCCTGAAGCCCAATTGAAAAAACGCGAAGAGAAGGTAGCAGCTTGATCGGAGCGGACGATTTGATCGCGACGCGTTCAGCCTTTCTCGTTCTTGAAAATAGGCTGGCAACGTTTTCAAAATCCGCCACGATACACCGAATTTCCCAGATTTACGCTAAAATGTTATCTTTAGAGCGGCGCTTTTTTCATCGATCGACGGCGTTCGAGCTTCGTCGACTGTCGCGCTTCGACCGTTGGTTAATCGCCGATCGAAGAAAGGTCCTGCGCGTTGTTCCATCGTTTAATCGGCGAACGAGCGTCGCTGAGCCAGCTGGCCGCGTTAATTGGCCACCGAGAAGCTGCTAACCGATTGACACCTTCCAGTCGAAAGTAGGTCGAAAGATTCGAAAGGATTTTTTCCAGTTCAGAAGATCGTCGAGACACGAACGTTCGAGGAACGGTTGGAAAATCAAATGCACGCCTCGATGTGCACATTGGTCATCTCACTGGCTCTCAGCTGATTGTTAACGTGTAGTTCCGACGACGCGTTACTGTGCACCAGATCCTGTTTGCGATGGGCTTGGCGCAGATCGCGAACCGGTCCGATCGCCGCGCAACAGCTTTCGAGGGTCTTCCTGAAGGCGGCCCGGAAGTCCCGGTTGAAGTAGGCGTAGATGAGCGGATTCAGCGCGCTGTTAAAGTAACCAACCCAAAACACCGCCGCGACCACTGAATCGCTGCTTTCGCAGCTGTCGCACAGAGACGTGATGATGTACCTGTTGACAAAAAAGACGAAACGAATAATTACGCGTGAGATTTCAGAAACGAAATACGAGATACGAGGGGTAAAGTTGTACAGCTTTACGGATATAATTTTCTTTCTCGTATTTTCGAAATTCGTCGTCCCTATGACTTTATTATTATTGTCTCGATCGTCCTTGCGAATTCGGCATTAGACGTCTAGATCGATAGAGCGAAACATAGCCGGAATATAAGAGTTCGCGAAAGCTTTTCTCTCGGCCTGAGTCGCTCGTCGCAGTCGCTCGTCGCAGTCGCGTTCTTTTTAAACGTGCCACACACCAGTGTGTCCGCACAGGCTCGGCAGAGAGTTCGATCACTCAACCAAGTTGAAATACGTCCCGTACTAGCCGCATTTCATTCGTCCACGTTGAATCGTATCTCGATGCGATCTCCTGTAAATTCACGTTATTTTCTTCCTTCTTTTCGTTCGTTCGTTACTTTTTCTGTAGTATCTTTGCTTTTGTCGCGTATCGATATAATTTTCTGTTTCTTGGAGAGAGAATCTGTCGTACGATTAAGCCAAGTTATCGTTAGGATGAAATCGTTTACGCTTTTTCGTAAAACCAGCAACGCAAAGTAACAGACGAACGTGGCAATCTATAGGATATTGGAAGTAGTAAGGGTTAATTGAAGAAATAGAGCATCGAGTGAAAAATAAACGAACGTTCCCGCGTTTACCTCGAATGAATATGACGAACGCATAACGAACGCGTACGTACGTAACCATTCTTGGCTTTCAGTCGGCGTTATGTCATAGATTACGTGATGATGATGATGATGATGATGATGATGATGATGATGACGATGATGAGGGGAGAGAAAGAGCCAATAACAACGGCTATGACGAGAAAGCGTAGAGAAAGGAAAAGTTTCCAGACGATTGGACCGTTAACACGCACAGACAATGAACACGAACTCGCGGTTCGATTCTTTCCTTCGAGGGAAAAGTCCGACCAGTTGCTTGGAAAAACAATTGACCTTCACCCTTTGTTGTTTAATTTTAACTCGGACTGTAGCTAAGGTGGTGCACACGATTGATGTATTATCGATCTTACGAATGCAAGGGCAACCGAGCGCGCTTGGAAACGTTACGACCGATCGAATCTGCTTGGCTGTTGGAAACGCTGCGGTTTGGTCGCGTGAGCGTTTTAAGACATTATATCGTTTTAAGACAAAATATCGTGAAAATGATAGGAAATACGGATAAACCGGCATACACTGATTTCGGCTGGGAAGTCGCGTTCGATTACCAGCCGTAATTCGAATCCAAAGCGAGATGCTTCTAGCGATCTCGATGCACATGCTCGAGGTGGATGGCTTTTATGCTTCGCGGTTTCTTTCAGCCAGCGAGGAAAAAAAGATTTGCTCGTTAAACGACTTCTTCTCCGTGACACCCAACGAGGCTCTACGAGAGAGCTTTCAAGAACTTTTCCAATCCCTCGGAATCGTCAGCTTTTCATCCATCCCCTTTCTTCTTTTTTCTTTCGATTCCATTCGATTCCATTCGATTCCATTCGATTCCATTCGTCGAGTGCTCGCTTTTCCAGTAACAAGCCAGATCTTCGATGAACGAAACCGCCGCGCCGCATCTACGTATCTACGTATCTACGCATCTACGCATCTACGTATCTACGTATCTACGCATCTACGTATATACGTATCTACGCATCTACGTATCTACGTATCTACGTATTTACGTATCTACGTACGCGGGATCTCTGAAAATTTACGTATTCGTTCGTATTCGGAATGTTAGGTACGCGAGATGTTTGAAACAAAGTAAAATTTCAAAAATTGCGCGTATCCTTATATTTGTCTCTTATTTCTTCGCTTATATACTTCTCTGTTGCCTTAAAATACGAATCCATGTGAACATCCAGCGATCAACGGTCCAGCGATCAAGAATATCTTCGCTGGATGGATTTAATATCTCTGTTCGCCTTTGGTTCGTTAATTCTCTTCGAAACGCAAGAGTTCTAGGATTACCGTACAGCTAACTTACGTTTCTTACACATAGCGAGAGTCGCTCCGATTCCAAATCGTTACTTCAAGTCGTCGTGCCGTAAAAAAAAAAGGAAGAACCGTATCGAAAGGCCGCTTGGCGTTTTTGATTAAGGGATTCAAACACGCGCGAACAGAATATAATTCGACGCGGCTCAACGGGTTAGCAAAATTTATTGCAAGTTTTTGAAGAAGATGTGAAACGCGTAAATGAATTACAAACGATGAATTACGTTCATCTACGTTGTATCGTACTTTTAGCGATCGTTAGTGAATTATTCTCTTTGAGATATAGAATAATAATTGGAAAAGAAGACGCGTGTTTCGTTAGCCGGAGATACTCGCGTCCGAACAGTTACGTTTGCCCGTTAATAATTGCCGAAGATCGATAACGAAGGATCGTCGAGTCGTAAAAATCCGATGGAAAGGCCGGAGAGGAGCGGCTGGGAAATCCGTGCGCCTCGTCGAGCTTTGTAAAGAAAGGCGCGGCACAGAATTATTTCGCGGTTGCAGACGACGAGCAGTGCCGAAAGAAACGTTGCCGAATGGAACGAACAGGAACGGGGTCGACAAGGAAAATGCCGCGATTTCGCACACTCGGCCAACTTGTCGGACCGTGTACGTTTCGCTTTATTAACTCGCCCAGCCGCTGTACGCTTTTCACCCCAACACCGTCCAGCCATCAACGGATGATCCGAGTCGAATGTCCGAAGTTTGCCGCTCCGTTGTTCGGCTCTCCGGTTGTTGCAACATCGACTTGCAGTTATTTTTTAGTAGTAGTCGATGAAATCCGCGTGCGCGGCAAAATTATTAAGAATCGAAGAACTTCGTCCCCTCCTCGATAAACGGTCTAACCAAAAGCAACCAGTTATCGAGAGTAAATAGGATGCTATCGATCTTCGTCGACGTTTCGCCTGCCTTCAGCTAACGTAAGAAATACGATGAAAGGGTACTGGATCGCATGTTGCATCGAAACGGTGCATCTTCGCGAGATAGAAAAAGAGAAATTGTTTTCCTCGTCGAAAGACGGTGGATTTTCTTGTCGAGAGAGACAGGCTTAAATCTCGTTTGATTCCTATCGGCGACGGTTACGAAAATGTTTCGTCGTCTCCACGAAACGAGAACGAACGTTTTCCATTAGGCGAAGCGAGAAACTGGAAACAAGGTGACGCGAAGAGAAACGTTGCATAGGTAGGGGACAAGTTGGACGGAGAGGCTGGAGAGGAGCGTAGCCGGAGGCAAGTATACAAGAAACCGACGCGATAGCTTTCGTCGATTCGACGAGACAGCTGAAAACACCGGGGAAATGAACGTTTGCCGTGGAAATTGCGATTCATAGGAGGAAGATCGTTGCACAGGCCGGAAAGAATCGGCACCGTTCTTCGTTTCCTTCTGTCGGCTGAATACGCGAAACGACCGTTCAACCGCGATAGTTGCCGTCTATTCGAACGCTTAAAAATCTTGAATATACGGTTCGATACTCGCACATCTCTGTACTTTTCTCTGTAAAAGAGAGGATGATTTAAATGTGGCGTGGCTTGTTCCATTTATACGTAAAACACGTCTTGGGCTTCCTAACGGTAACGTTCAAATGCCTCGTTGCCTTGAGCGTCTTGTTTTCTAGCGATTCTCAGAAATGGTTGAAACCGCGGAACAGGTATATTCTGTATAATTATTTAATAGAATTAACCAAGCCGATACCGACTGATCCGCGTTCCTTAGTTGCCAAACCGTTAAAAAACGTATATAAAGCGCATAAAGATCCGTAATACGTCGAGTATAGTCTTCGAGAATTTGCTAAAGCAGAGCAATATCCGTTTAGGAAGCAATTTATCATGCATTTGGCAAAGTTCGTGAAAATACGAATTTTATCGGGCTGGCAACTAAGTGGCTGCTAATAAGAAAACTACGCAAAATCCCTTTTCTTGCGATCGAATGAACTTTATCGAATTTTGTCGCAGTCACTTGTTGCGTTGCTCGATCGGCTAATTGATCCGCGTGTTTCATCGAACAATTAGCGACGGGACGATACGTCTCTAATTATTTCGCATCCGAGTGATCGGTTTATCTCGATTAATTATTATCGGTATTTGTAGCGTGTTTTTATTTAGAGCAAAAAGAAGGAAGCGAGGGAAGCTTCGAAATGTCGATGCTCGTCGTTGGCGAAACATAGAAAGCACTGAAATTATGGCTATTACTCTTCGTCTGTGCCTCCTTTAACAGTAATGTACGATTGTTCGTAGAAAATAGCCACAGTTAACTCACCGATGCAACGTGACCGGCAATTGCGCCAAAGCTAAGTATTACGGATGATCGGCTTTTAAGAAGCTGTTAGCTGTTAGCTGTTAGCGATCGTATTAGATCTGGCGAATTTGTCGTGGCCATCGAATCTGAAGTCGAGTATTCGTTGGGAACAATTTGAGAACACGAATTACCGTTTTGATCGCAGAACGTAAGAATAACTCGCGAAACCGATAGAAGCTGAAGTAGCTGCAACTTGGAAAGCAACTTGGAAGCTGAGCCTATTTATTGCCAATCGTACTGGCTAAGACATTTGTCTTTCGATTACACAAGGAGAAAGACAAAGTACGATCCGTTGCGTCGAGATCACGCGAAAACTATACGAAACGACGCGATAAAAATCGCCTGCGAAAGATCGTGCGATTACGTTCGTTCTAGAAACAGTGTCTCTTCTCCCTCCCTCTGGTTAAAAGCTGACAAACCGAAGGGAGCTGGAACGGTGGCACGGAGAACGGGAACGCGCATAACGATAGAGCTTTCGAATGGAAATTCGATAAACAAAAAAGGCACCGGCACGTCTGACGGCTGGTACGCGCCGTGGCTCTTCGTCTCTCCTGTTCCATGATAACCAGGCCAGAATACATTTGTCAGTATCGCTGCGACATTTCCGGCATTGCAGCGTCGCTAAATCGTGCCGGTACGCGTGCTGGAGAAATTATTCGTGACGTACGCACGGCGGTTGACGTGACTCGATACCGAGCGTTTCGGGCGATGAGAGGATAGCGTCGTAAGTCAGGCTGGGAAACTGGTCATAAGAATCTTCGTTGTGTAAATTAGTTTCCTAATTACCAGCGAGGTAAGAACTTTGCCATTTCTTGTCGCAGCGATATCGGAGAGCGAAGAAAAAATCAAATATTAAATATAATACGTATGTAACGAAGAAATTATCGAAAGAATCAAAGGGAAATTAAAGAGCAGCGAAAACAGCGATGAATCAGAAGCAACAACTTGTAACAACGGAAACAACCGGTGGATAATGCGCGGCACGAGAGACAAACATGCCCGCAGAATTGCTAATTGGTAGGAGAAATTTGGTAATTCGTCGCTTCGGGACGATCGGATAGGATAAATGAGAATATCAAGAAGAATGTGTTTGTTTGTGCAAATGTAATAAGGTAATGTAATAAGGTAAAACAACGCGCGATGAACGATCTATCTACGTTACTTCGATACGAAACGCAACTGCGACTGTTTTAGTCGTTCGACTATCCGATGTAATTCGGTTTAGTTAGTCGTTAATTGGTTAAATGGTTAGCTCGGATGACCGAGGTGAACGAGATTAACGCGTCAAGTGTACAAGTATTTGAATAAAAAGATCGACTCGCATTTCAGACGAATTCGGCCCGTATTCGATTCCGTTTGGCAGTACTTTCTTCGTTTCTTCGTTTCTTCGTTTCTTCGTTTCTTCGTTTCTTCGAGCATTCGTAGAATACGAGTAGGAAACGGCGTGTGCAAACTGTTTGAGATTCTTTTAGGACGCTGGAGACGTTATCGATCGGGTTCTGCCAGTGCCTTTCTCAAGCGCCGGCCGGCGGTCGCGTCACCAAGCCCTTAGGAATTTTCGGATGCACCGCAATATCGGAAGCGTTCGAGCAAACGAGGGCCTAGCCCATCGAAATTCCACTGAATCGCAAGCACCTACTTTTTACCTTGGTCTATTTTAAAGTAGCGCTTTTCAGCGCGTTCGAGCGAAAGTTCAGGGGTGGAATAGAATTCCCGAGGAAACGCGTTCGGTGGGAAAACGGGAAAGTTTGGCTTGTAAAAACTGCTTCGATGGTTTCGATCGTTTTCGATTTTTAATCGCCGAGTTTATCGTAGATCGGACATGGTGCACGGTATTAAATATTACGCCCTGCGACTTATCGTTTGTTAATATTGGAATATCAGAGTATTAGAATTTCCTAGTTAGCTGTAATTTAATATTCATAATGTGATATCAATGATCCGCGAGATTTAGCGCAATGCTATAGAAAGGAGATTCTTTCTATCACGGGTGGCGAATCGAGATAATAAAATCTCGAAATGTCGAGCGTTGAACGTGGCAATTGAACTATTACGATTATACGATAATTAAATACAAGTATGTCCGAATAAACGGGAAGATATGGTTTTTCAACGAGCCAATGGCTCCGTTATTTATTTTATTCTGCTCTGGACAAAATCCTTTTTTAATCACGGAAAATGGAATACACAGAGACCTGTAGAAGCTATCGGAAAGATGCCATTGCCAGGAAATACGAAAAGTTATAAACGTTGGAATACGTTATAAACAAATGGAGGAAAGGGACGCGAACATTTTGTTCGGTTATAGTAATGTCCAAATTCGTGTTTTCGTGGATGTGATTAGAAATACAGTACCTTAGATGTAGGAAAAGTCCGTAGCGTAGAAATAACTAATTATCGTAAGTACAATGATCTATCGATCAAAATCAGCGAATCGACAAGTTGGCAGTTGTAAATTACAGACGCTTTATATACACTGTGTCTTTGAAAATGTTGAATTTTAAGATCCGTCGGACTCAGGGAACCGTACTTAGTTTATTACCAGTCTCGTCGCCATTGCGCAAGAAATAAATTTAACGATGGATCTACTTTCGGTATCGTGTCAAGTCGAAGCAGCGATATTAATTCAGTTACGTAAGAAAGCTCTGGTATTTCGAGTCGTGTTCCATTGGCAAGCGTAAAAATGCATTTCCAAATTAACGAAGACCAATTTTGTTCGATCGATATTAAATGGGTAATATCGATTTCCGTTACCGTGATATCAAAGGGGCAGAGACCGGATTTGTCGCGCGGAAGATTTCACGCACGTCCGCGGTCGATCGTGAATAAAGTTCTGCGAATGAATATCACCTTTTGCGAAATTCCATCGAAACACGCTGGTTTTTTAACCATTTGACGAGTCATTATTTTATTTTCGTATCGTAAAACGCATAGTCGTTCGGATATCGAAGGAAAATATCCGGTACATCCGCTTAAAAAACATTTATCTTAATCAAGCGAGGTGGAAAATTCATTTTTACGGACAAAAATGTACGATCGATGCGAGGGAAAACTCGCGATATGTCTACGGTGTACCGCACTTTTAGTATTTTTAATTCAATTTTCGTTTACCGAGAATATCTTTAATGACGTAACCGTCAGGTTATACGGTAGTAGCCGCAACTTTACAGGTGTTTTACGAATTTAAAGTTCGGTCCATCGTCAACCGATCGCGCGTCAAACTTAGCTATCGCGTGAATTTATCACCTATATTCGGAAGCTACATACGGCTTTCAAATGGAATATCTTCTCATCATACTACTGCTTTTCTTATCGTATCGTGATTTTCTTTTTCTTTCCTCCCCCTTCTTCTTCCTTCTTCTTTTCGTTACCTTTTTTTTTCGTTACCTTTTTTTTTCGTTTCATCGATCGAAGAAAAATTTAGAGCCGTAGAAAGGGAAAAAGGGAAGAGATATAATTGATCGCGATCCGGTTAATTCGATGGAACTATCGTAGTTTCAGAGTCCTTTCAGACCACGCGGACGTTTAATGCTCGTCTTAATATATTCAAACGAGTTTTGCCAATTAGTAGAAAGCCGGCTTAACTCGGATCGTGTTTCCTTAGATCTCGTTGGAACGAACTTGACTGGATCAGGAATAATAAGGAATAATTAATAAGGAATGGTAAGGAAACCGCCGGTTTCAGGTGGACAGAATTTAGGGTTTCTGCCGCTTGAAAAGTGTGGAAAAGTTAGAAGAAGTTAAAGGTTCGAAGGTATTCTTGGATGGGGTTAGGCTGTCTCGCGTTTCATCGTAACGCGACTACGATTGTAACTCGATTGTTACGCGCGTAACGACGTATTCGTTACCAAAAAATACACACGGTACATTTAGATAGGGGAAAGCGCGATCAAATGTTTTTTTTTTTTTTTATTATAAACACGAGGAAAATCGTTATAGCGAGAGCGCGGATCGTTGTACATTTGTAAGATGTAAGACAGTTAACAGTTAATAGCGTAAGATGTTCGTAGGTGATTCGTTGTAGGTGTGTATTCGACGCAGTGTATTTTCTCTTGATAGAATAAACGAACGTGACCGTAGAATTTTCGACAACGGCGAAGGAAGAACGAGAAATTTACCAGAGGAAGAAGGGAAGCCAACAAGCCAGAAACGCTGACACGATGATTCCCAATGTTCTCGCAGCCTTTCGTTCTCTTCTCATTTTGCTGCTGCTGGTGATCGGTGGATCTTCCGGTTGTGGATCCGGCGACGATTGATCGACAGTTGGCAGCGTGGTCAAACCGGCCGAAATCCCATTGATCTGCAGATGTTTGTTTAAGAGCGCTGCCGCCACTTTGCTCCTGCAACCAAACGTCCTAGCTTCATATTTCTGTTCGTACGCAAGTCTGGTAAAAGGTAAGGCAACTATGCGTATCTATTTTAAGCGTTAAAAGTAGTCCCGTTGAATAAAGGTAGACCCCTCGTAGCTTATACGTACAATTTTTAGACTTGATGCTATTGCCCTGATGAAATTTTGAAACGTTTCGTATAACACGCGTAATATACTTTCCACAGGCGTTCGAACAAACACCTTCTACGTCGTCTACATCGATATAATATCGTTCCTACGATATATACTATATAATTCGTAGGGATATGGTATTTTGTTGAAAATATTAGACGTTAGATAAAATGTCGGTAAACGTGCGAATGTTGTGGCATTTTTAAGACATTATCTCGGCCGAGCGACTTTCGCCGGGCTATTTTCCAGATGATACGCGTATCCGAAGTTGCCGAGAAGAATAGGCACCGTTATAGCTGATACGAAGCGCGTCCGACTATAGACGTTCCATTGTCACTGGCGCGCTTTGTTTCCGCCGCTCCACTACTTTTTCTCTCCGCGCCATCGCTTCTCCATCCGTGCTTCTTCTTCGATCGAACGTTCTAACGCGCTTCGAGAATTATTTCCGGGAAAAGACGAGGTTTTTGTTCGATGCGAGGAAATCCGTCTGACGTTCAACTTTACACCGATCTTTGGTACGATACTTTTCGAACTCGTAGACTTTTTAATACTTTTAATCTATAATCCGATGCTAAGTCGCTGTACGTTACGTTTCGAGCGTTGAGACAAAGAGTGTTTCGCAACGATTTTAAATTTATCGCGATAGCATCTGTTTCAAGAATATTCGTATATTGTCGAAAAGACGACAAGTTCCCTAGAACTTTGTGCAGTTTCGATCAATTAAAGGTACCGATTGGAAAGCGAACGTTGCTGGAAAAGATTCGCGAATACTAAAAATTCGATCGATCATCGATGATTTTCGATAAAGCTAAAACCGGTGGGAAACGCGACCGCTGAATATCGCGTTTAATCGAACGACGCAAACATTTATCGTTTCTCGCCTGAAACTCGAACATCCGCGAACAAACAAGATCATCTTTCCTTCGCATCTGCGATCTCGAGGGATCAGATCGGCCGGACGCGATAGAACAGCGTTTGCTTTTGTACAATAAAAGTCGTCCTATCGATCCGAAAGCTTTTTCGTTCGAGTAACGCGGCCGGCGCTCCTTTGAAGTGGAATTAGAAAGCAGAGACGTCGGGCAGGCTGGCTGCAGATTTAATTTTTCCTTTGACCGGCAAAGCACTGGCTATGCCTTGGAAACAGATCTGATTTTGCTCTCCGTAGAAATCCTCGAACGTGCAGAGGCAAAGGCGCGTGCAAATCGGAATTGGAATCGGCAAAGAGCCCTCTGTGTCCGGGCTGAGCTACCGCGGACCCTGATAAACTTTAACGTCGTTAAAGTCGAGGACGAATCTGTCGATCGTATTTCGAGTCGTTGGACCGATGGACCTCGTCCCAACGGCAGATTAAAACATTAAGACTCGAGTAAAATGCGTTAGTTCTCGGATAAAATGTGAATTTCACGTACAGCGATTCTCGAGCGAGTATTCCAGAGGCAATTAGCAAAAGCTCAGTTACTCTTGCGCTGGAAAAATTTTTGGCGCGAAGCAACGATTTCAAAATCAGGCTGATAAGATATTACTTTAAGCAAGCTAACTATCTTATCCTTTAAAAGTCTTATCTTTTTCTTTCTTCCTTTTTTCTTTTTCTTTTTCTTTTTCTCTTTTTTTTTTTTTTTTCCAACTACCCGCCACAGCTTGTTTCGAGCCAACGCCTAAGGAAGAATTTTTCGTTCGCGAGTTCTCCTTCGTGCTTCGAAGTTTCAATAGATAATGGCAAAACGATAAAAGTTTCGTTCGCCATAGCAAAAATTCGAATAATCACGATTCGATCGAACGGTGGATCGACGGATAAGAGAACCGATCCAAGAGATAAGATAAGAGCAAGCCAACTTGGAAGCATAGTTCTTCCATCGTTGGAAAGACGTCGGTCGATGGTTCAGTCGATTCGATACTATTTCACCGGGTTGAAACTTTTTTCCAGGAGCATCTATGAGAAAGCGTGTTGCTGGTGATGCCAATCCACGTGGCAAGGGAAATCGAGAAAAGATTCGGACGAAAGACGAAAGTTTCCAATCGAGATGCGAGAAAGTAATCTTCCAAGATCCTAATAAAAGTTGCCATGATTGCGTTCTCGATGGCTCTTGGCGTTTCATCTCGTTTTTCTTCGTCAAAGGTGACATAACGCAACGAGCTTCTTTCTTTTTTCTTCTTTTTCTTCTTCCTCTTCTTCTTCCTTCTTTCTTCTTTCTCTTTCGCGGCCTTCTTCTTTTTACAAGGTACGAGAAACGACAAGAAAGAAAAGAAAAGCGGAGTAATTAGTTTGCCGGTGAATCGTATCCCGTTTGAAGCATCGCGAATCGAACGTGATAACGACGGTGGTAATAATGTCAAGTTAGTAAACGTGAAATATCTTATTAATCGTTAATTCAACGTTCGTAACGTTCGTAACGTTCGTAACGTTCGTAACGTTGTTTAACGTTAATAGATCTGCGATTAGATTATTCCTGTTCGTTTCGTTGTCAATTCGAGCCGACGACACACGACACAGTGCGCGCACGTATTACGGCTTTGATAAAAATAGGCCAAAGAACCTTCCTCTCTCTCTCTCTCTCTCTCTGTTTCGTTCGTATTTTATGATTAATTTCATTTTATGACAGAATAAAAATGTAAATATTTGCATTTTTATGATGGATTTAGTATGGCGGAGGAAGTAGAGGTTCGTTCTTAATTGTATTACTCTCCATTTTTCCCGTAGACAAGAGCTGCCTCCGTCGGCTCGTGGCGGAAATAATCGAGTTACTGCGTTAAAAACGCAAAGTGTTCCGCGAAGATTGACTTTCGAAAAATTGCGTTCTCTCGCATCGTGCCGGCCGTACGTCGAAATGGTAAAATAAAAGTTTTGCCAAAAAGTTTCGACGATTAATGCGACCAAGCGCGATTACGTCATAGTTGCGATAATCTGGACCGTGCGTATCGTCGTTTCATCGATAATCGATCGATCGTATCGCACTTATTACGTATTTATGCGTTTATGTTAAATTTTATGATACAAATTTCGGATTCCGGACGAATCTCTTATCGTCGCTTACGATCAAGTACATTTTATTAACAGAATCTATGATATCGTGAAATATATCGAAGGTTTGTTCTCGTTTATACCTAAAATGATTCGACGATCGACGATTCGAAATAGAACGAATAGATAGAAAATTCTCACGTTTAATTTACAAATCATGGCCGTACCGTCCGACTATAAACTGGCTCGTACTACTTGATGTTTACGCGCCGATCGATCTCCGGTCTGCATTCTTCCCCCTTCGCTCGCGCCGCGTAGATATAGCGGCAATGGAATCTTTCGCAAACAAATGCCGTTTCGCCGAATCAAAGCTTTTGAATCGAAGCGTTGTTCCAGAAAACGACGCGCAACGGCCAACGAAACGAAAAGATAGTTTCGAGAAAACGGTTTTATTCGCGGCCAAAACGTCGGGACGTTTACATATTTTTTAACGCGATTCGGGCAATCGATTTATCGATATGGACATTGATAAATTTATTTATGCGAAAATGTAAAACCATGTAACACGATATTGCAAGTAGATAAGATTAATTTTAATGACGCCAGCGCGACGAGCGTGTTCCGACGAATAACCACTTCGGTTCTAACGAAGTCGAATTAATGCCTGAATGCATAAATAAAATGTCTGGAGAGCTTACGGTTACCCAGTTCACCGATCCTATCGAAAATTTACAGAATGCGGTGAATCTCGAACGTTATCCGAGAAACCGTTCGAGTGGCGTATATCGACCACTATGCCGGCACAATGCATTTTTACTCAAGTATTCTCGATTATCCTATAAATGGACGGATCCATCCTTTGTATAGCGCAACCTTGACTTCGGCAATTATTCGTTATCATACCGAAGTGCTGATATTCATTTTCAAATCAGTAACTGTCATCTCTGTCTCGAGTAAACGTTAATAACTCGATACGAATTAAAAATACGGGATATTTCGATCGCGCGATACAATTATCGGCGTAATTATTACACGAGAATTGCACGGTTCACCGATCGATAGTTTTTTTCTTCTCAATTCGCTTGAAAGTGAAAAATCTCGCAGCTTCCTGTATAATAAATGTCGATACGTTTGGAATTTGACGCCTCCATCGGCCCATGTATTTTCCAGAGGAATTTCCAATTGTTCGATTCGATTCGACTTTTCTCCGTCTAACGAGCAATTAACATTATTTTATGGAGCGTAACACCGACCGATCATCGTCCGATTGATAATCATGCGGGCGTGGGCATTATTTAAGTAAACCGTGCAGACCGCTTTCTCTCGCGATTATTTCAATACGTGTTTCATTGCTGTTACATATATATACATATATATACCGACATCCATATGTTTATACGTTTATTATCATTATTATTCGAGACTAATTGTAACGAGAACTTTAAAGCCTAAGATTGTTTGCTATTTTGTTTCACACTTTCGAAACGAAGGAACATATAAAACGCGATTGTTAGCTATTTACGATGGAAATGATAAATTATGCGTTGCCGTCGTAAATTATCGTCAAATACAGCGAAACGAAGGGATTCGTTGTTAAATTTGAGCGATGTAGTAGCGATCAAAAAACGAGGAAAAGAAAGTATAAAAATTCTATGAAACGTCTTCTCGTACGATAGGCTGGAAAAGTATTATCGCGAGTGACAGGACTTTGACGAGATCTTGACGACGCCACGGCAATATTATGTACTTTCGTGAAAGAACTGAGATCCGACGACATCGAGAATCGCTCGAAGATAGATAGAATTTTCGGCTCGATGAAGTGCAACGACGGTTCGCGATCCATTCTCTTGCTCACGTCCGAGGACGTTGTCCTCCGACGATCTCGTGGTAAATCGACGACCGACGTTGAGCGTAAAACGATACTTTATATAAATCGTAGTAAATGATTATCGTGATTTCCGATTATAAAATTACAAGATTAAGAGACAGATTACGAAAACGGCAATGTGGTTACTACGTCGGCGATGTAATGGCAATGTCGCTGGTCTTTTTTCTTTTTCAGGATTTTCTCTGAAAAGAAACGGCCGCCGATCGATATTCGTGCAGGACGAAAATAAAAACGACAGCGCGGTCCCTTGTATCAGGAAAGCGAAGAGAGGGGAGAAAGGGGAAAGAATCGTTTGCCCGGAGAGAAGTACTCTTGAACTTTTCAAGTCAAACAAGTTAGCTGGTGAATTTTTGATGCTCGCTACGGTAAAACTCGCTAAATTACCGGCGAAACTTTTCAAACTAATTCCATCAACGGTTACGGATCGCCGCGAGTCGCTACTTCTCTGCATTAATCGAAATTAATTAACGAGTCAAGCAGAAACGTCGAATTCTTTGAGCAAACTATTTCTCATACTTTACGCGCCACTACCATTGCACTCTTAACCTTGTTTCCAAGCAACGTCTACCAATTTTTTCCTTCGAAACGAACCTGTTCGCACTTTCCGTACCAATTTCTTCGTTCTTGTTAACTCTGTCGTAGCAGGCTGCATAAATATGGTATTATACGTACATTATTTGTTTCCGATGCATTCCGATACCTATAATTCTTATATTTTTTTGTTTAGCCAAATTTTTATTTAACGTCGTGCATTGGTCCACGTTGGTTTTAGCGTATATGCTTCAACGTATTATAATCACCTTGACGATTACGTTGTCAACGACACTCTGCCGAGCGATCTCCGGAAGGTTCCAGCCTTTATACAGTAGGTACGTCGTATCCTTATTTATCGCGAAAGAATATCGGCAAGATATATAAAATATCTGCAAGACTTATCACGACATCAAGAATTTTCTACTCGCGTTACCCCTTGGTTTTACCCCTTGGCTTTACCCCTTGGCTTTACCCCTTGGCTTTACCCCTTGGCTTTACCCCTTGGTTTTACCCCTTGGTTTTACCCCTTGGCTTCACCCCTTGGTTATACCCCTTGGCTTAGATTTACGTAAAAATAATAATTCGCGATAGATATCCGCGGCCTACAGATTACGAGAAAGCCCTATAGAAAGGTGCTACTATAACTACTAGCTTTCCAAAGTTAAACCGACTGTCCAAGTTCTCAAGTACACCCGACATTTTTAAGGGCAGTTTGATTAGCGTTCTACGCGTAAGCTTCGATGAATTTTCGAAGCAGGGTCGATCGATAGCCAAGAGGGAGAAGTTTCCAAGTCGGTTGAACACGTTGCCTGGAAGCTTTCAAACGGTCGGTACTTTCAAACTCAATTAGCACCTCGGCTACGAAAGATCCGCAGGGCTTTGGTGTGCTCTCGTAAAGTCCGACTGATTATACTTTATATCGCAGCATGGAGCTGCGCCGATTCGAAATATTGATAAGAGGAGATTGACTTTTCGAATTTTTCAAACGAAAGCTGGATGCTGTAATGGGGAAGTTTGCAGTTTCGAAGCTTCGAAGATAGACCTTTTTCCCCGATTCGCAAAAGGCGTAATTTTCGGACGTTTTTCCTTCGTATCGAATACATTTTTATCGCTATCGTCCCTACAACCGACTCTAACCTATAACTAATAACCTATAGCGAATAACGACGAAATATAAAATTTCAAAAATTCAATATATTCAAGGCGCAAGTGGTAAAATTACAATTTCCAAAGTGTCACGCGTGAAATGCGATATTCGTAAGTCTTGTTTAAGACTTTATGTCGTCTGTATTTTACGATGTATCAAGTTTATAGATAGATTTACCGCGTGAGCGTTGTACGGAATCCCTTGCCCGTCACAGATGCTTTCAGACGACGGGCAACCGTAGATAGAAACGTAAAAAGTCCGACAGAAATCTGCCGGAGACTTACATATCCTACGACATTGGCCCGTTTCCCTGCAGAATGTTACGAGCAAAGCACCTCCCCCCCCCCCATCCCCCGTTCGAAGAAACAAACTCGTAAATTCGAAATAATTGTCCTATCTCTAGCAACGAGTAGGGGTTTCACGACGTGTCAATTATACTGGTAGAAATGTACCGTCGCTCTATATTTCCTCCGATCCAACGACATTCTTATTTTCTGAAGAAATTCTCCTATACGAAGGGATATTGGTCGGTATAAAGTTCATTTTAACGCTATCAATTACTCGTATTACTCGTATTTTCACACACACACACACACACACACATATATAGAGTTGCGATATAGAAAAATATACGCTTGAAAGAAACAATTTGTGTCAGAATATCTGGTCCGAGTTGTTGCGATGCCGCAACGGATCCCCAATGGACTCGACAAGTACAGCCAGCGGCCGATCCATCGCCGATCGATCGATCGATACTCGAGCGTTAGGAAAACGCAATTTATTCGACCTGCGAGTCTCCGCCGCATACGTCCTTGCAAACCAGTACCGATCAACGATCCAATGCCTCGGTCGGCTCTCCATCTTCGGAGGCGGTGAAGGCAGTGGGAAAGGCAGAGAAACGAGGGCAACGAAGTAAGTAATAATCCTTTAGATTGAGGCCGCAATTGGATAGCCAAAGTTCAATTTCAGCCGGTAAGAGAGCGGCTCCGACATTCGGTCAGCTTAAGGATATAGCCCACTAGGGTAATTGCGTTGAATACCAACTTTTCCTGCTTCTGATTAGTATCCTGAAGTAACGGTAATAAAAGCATCTCCTTTTCGACGAGGCTCTCCAAGTTTCCATTTACTTTCCGCTTTCTTCCAGTCGAATATTCACGATAGAAGCTCTATGAAATTTGACAATGTCGCTATAAACGAATATTCGATATCCGATGTCGCCTATACGTGAACGTAGGTTTTTAAGTTTGAATCTTTTCCTACTGCTGTTTCTTTTATTGTCGTTGCGTGTATATATCAATCAATGGTAGGATCTGTTTGAAATTGTGCAAAATTGCTCTACTATACGTACTCGATGGGATTCCTGTCGCGTCTATTTTTTAATTCCTAAGATTCTAACGCGACTTTATCCTTCGTTCTCTATGAAATTCTTTCTTTCGCTTGTGGAACAAACTTAACATACATATATATATATAATATAAGTTTGACGCGCTATAGCGTAACGGAGAAACGTTACGTGGTGACAGGCATACATACGGGTTTCTGAACGTTGAATACAATTTTCTGGTATAGAATTTCCGGATAGAAAATAAATTCGGTCGATTCGTCCGACCGGAAGTTGCATTAATTTCAGCTGCTTTATGGTAATAAGTTATGGTGACTCGTAAATCCACGATATAAAGATAACGTTCGTTATCAAGTTGTTGTTATCCACGCGTCTCTCTCATAAAGATCGAAGAATATTCAACTCGAGTCCTTTCCACCGTACTTTTCCTTTTTTTGCCCACACGCTGTTACGTTCTAAAACATAAATTCTCTGCGCTTGTTCGCAGACTGATTCGAACGCCCGTTTTCCGTTATACTCGTTCTCCGCGAACCCTCGTCCCTTATCGTATACGCATCATAGGAGGAATAGGAAGGGTATTCGACTTGGATCCTTCACGCTGCAAACTAATATGTAATAAAATCCCAAAGTACGAATCTCCGTTATTACGTTATTCGGATCGAACCTCTGTCCTGTTGTATCCACCCTCCGTAAACATAGCCGACTAAAAAAAATTGTCTTTAAATTCGTTTTTCGATAGGTAATCCAATACGAGCCAAAAAGAAAGAAAGGAATTCGATGGAGCAACCGCTTTGCGGTGAATTCTTTCGTGTAAGAAGGCGTGGTTGCGTACGCAAGCTGAAAGCGTTTTCCTGTTTCATGACGGCGAGGATCGTGAATCGTCGGGTCGCTGTACCGGACAAAAATATCACGAGCAAGGCGGTGTTCGTTATCGTTTTAGCGCAGCTATCGACAAAGAAATCGAATTGCATTTTTATTACGGATTAAATCCCTCCACTTTGCGCCGGCGTTGTTACGAGAGTTTGGTCGCGTGCACACTGCACACGCTCGATCAGTTCGATACCAGCGGAACTGTGCTTATCTAAAAATTCGTTATTTGGTCGTCGATGCTCCGGGGAAATAGCATCGAGCCCGATGAATCGTGCAAGATGCTGGTACCGAACGGAGGATTAGACGGCTTTCCATTAACTCGCCGAACGATCGCGTTGATTTTGTCAGGAATTTCTAAGCGACATCGTCGAGCTTGTTCGGAAAATATTCGGCCGAGTTTCTAAGTTTCTAAAGTTTAAGGTAAAAAACTAAACTCCTAAGTAAACTTTTACGGAGATGCTTAACATGCTTACATGTTTTACGTATACTACATGCAGTATACTGCATTTTTACGCATTTTTACACTTTCAAATTTTCTATTATCTAAATGCGTAAAAATCCGCTGTCCGTTTTTTTTTCTTTTTTGTTTATTCCAAATAAAAAAATTCGAACCAAACGGAAACCATATCCGCCATATTACGTTGATTTTGTTCCAACGCGCTTATCCACTAGCAACGCGTACAACGCTATTCGTACCAACAGGCGTTTCCCAATTTTCGTCCGAGTATCTCACAGTTAGGCGTTACGATAACGATACCGGTCGAGGGTAACGAGCTAAAAAACAACGACGACAATGTCGATACAAGGTCTGTTAAAGCGAGCATCAGGAAAAAAGAGAGAGAGAGAGAGAGAGAGGAGAGAAATTAAGGTACTCCTTGGAAACTATTTGACAAGCATCGTGCATTGTTCGCCTCAGAGTCGAACCTCTGTTTACCGAGTCGAGTCTCGCAATAACGACTTTTAATTAACCTACATATCGATGCCGCTCGTTATTCTGATGCGTGAAAAAGCTCGCGTCTCCCTCTGTCTACAGTTCTTCGCGTCGAATCGTTTTCGCAGCCTCCGTTTCTGATTCTGAATCGATGTTCCTTGACGACGTTCGATCCTTGAAACTCGCTGACCGTTTCCATTCTGTTACGGATACGGCCTATACGGTAAGTCCTCGTGGCGTAACGCATTCTTTTCTACAAAAAATTTCAACATACCGATCTGCGAAAGAAAAATGTTCTAGAATAAGAGCGGGGCGAGAAATCCCGCTATTTATAGTCGTATTTATAGTCGTAAGTATCAACGTAGAAGACAGTTTGCCGATTCTTGTATCGACTTTGCGTCAGAAAATGGACGATCGTGGACGAACCGATCGGACGTTGGCTCGATTTTCACTCGACCTTGAAACGTTTTACGACTTGGGCGTGATTAAGTTTGCTCGACCGTATGCAGAGTTTCGTGAAAATTAGAAGAACGACGATAAGCGAGCGTCTGTGGCGAGCGTCGCAAGAACGTGAGAAAGCACGTCAACGGAATATCGTTGGAACGAGTAACGGATCCAACAGTTCCTCGTTATTCGATTTTCGACCAGCGAATCCCAAACAGCGGCTTTCCGCTGGTTACCGAAACGATTCCTTCGCAAGGTAAATATTCTCGCGAGCGTCGGTGGAAGTTGCTCGTTGAAGTTCGATCGAGGTCGTGAGACTGGAAAACGGAAACGGTGGCGGAGCTGGAACGACCAAAGGACGGTGAATCCCAGCATCTGCGAGTCTATCGCTTTCGCAGTTTCGAACGGTCTCGTTCGCCGAATGGGGAAAACGTTCGGTCGAATCGTTCGATCCTTTGAAATCTCGAAGATCGAGGATACACGGTGTTCGCGTGTCTCGATCTCATTTAGGAGAGGAACGGATTCGTGAGAGGGAACTTGGCATAAAAAATTGTTATACGCTTTTACTCGAGGTAGATGGATAGAAGTAAACGGAAGAAATATGGAAAAATCGTTTTAAAAGCGGTGCGCGAACACCGAGCGTTTCGAGCGTTGCGACGATATCGTTGCGACGGCCCGGGCGCGATCGTTGCCACCATCGGGTGCGCGATTACTCGCGTGTAACTCGCCGTTGATATAACAAGGACGCCATAGTTAACCGACGTATTTATCCCGCTATCGACTATTTTCGCCGATTCGCTAAACTTTCTCGCCCGATGGAAACCGATAGCAGCCGAGCTGACGCCTTTATGACTTTCTATCGTTTCACTCTAGATTTACTTGCTTCGAAAGAAGGTCGAATTATCTCGAAAAGTTTTTCGTTTCTTTTGGAAATTTCGTTAGAAAAATACTATATTACCGCAGATATTTCATGTCGATTATAAATATTTTTACTTCGATAGAACACTTTTAAATTGTTTACTTCAATGGGACGTACGATGATTTCGATCTCTCGCAGCATACAAAATGTATGTAATGCCATTGAACGATCGAGTAAATGTCGGTGCAACTGTGGAATATGGAAGAAGCACCGACGACACGAACCAACGTTCGAAACTATGTTCCGACTCGTCGGGCCAATAATAAGTAGATACGGTTAGCGCTTGGTCAGACCATTGGTCCCATTCAGGTAGATTACACGAGCGAAGAGACGGACGATCGCACCGAAGCGGTATCTGATAAAGCAAGTAAAGTAAAACGGAATAATAGCTGTTGTAGTTGGATTGGAAGTAGGAACGCGGGCTGGGATTTGCATAATGAAGTCATTGTAGACCGTGCGCCGAAAGATAACGCAGTAGTTCCTTGATTTACGAATTGCGAAGTGGAAAATACCTAAAAGATCGTAGTACATTTCGAGTACGTCTCGAAGTGTAAATATACCGACTCGCCTTTGTTATACTCGATTTCGTAATACGATATGGAAATGAGAAACCGTGTTGAAACTTCCTTCAAAGTCGCGATTCTTCCGAGGAATAACGTTTACCTTGTAGGGAAAAAATTTCATTTCTGCTTAAAAGACAGGAATCGGGTTTTTCGTGGAGAGAAATCCTTCCGAGGGATACAGTAACGTCGGTTTATTATAATTTTACTTTCTCGTAAAGAACGTACGTATAAAACGTGACGTACTAGCGGATTTGAAAAAAAAAAAGAAGAAAAAGAGAAAAAAAAATTCTTTTTTAATCTATACCCTATAGATAATAACGATGGAAGATGAAAGGAGGAAGTGATCTCTAGAGGAGATACGGGTTTAAAACGCACGAATGAATAGTCGGATTACGTTACGACAACTCGCGCTTTAGTCACGCGATAAACCTCGAAAGCGATAAACTTACAAACTTGCTGTACGTGTGGTGAAAGTTTCGTTTCGATAATTGCGACATACGTACACGTAATCGTTTTAAACGTCGTTATCCATAATTTCGTTCTTAAATTATTTTTACTATTTAGAAGCTGCCAAATTGCGGGGAAAAGATTCAGGCTTTCCGCTCGTCTATCGAAGCGAAATTGTAACGATAGACAAACGTCGATGACGAGCGTAAAAGGTCGTATAGGTTTGAGATTAGTCTTAAACGAATAATAATAAAATTGGTATAGCGTGTATGTACAGGAAACGAATAAGGGAAATGAAACGTGTCTAATTATCGTATGAGAGAAAGGGCAGGAAAAATGTCATGTCACGTCGATAGATAAGAACGGCAGGAGAAAGGAATGATGGAACGAAAGAAGAGCGTGGTGAATACATGAATGTATTTACTTGCTGATATTTTCGTCGTGCTGTATCGCGCTCGTCGTTAACCCGCGTTGCACATTTTTTAAGGAAGTAGCAAAAAAATTGTGCCGTTAACGCGATTTGATCGATATCAATGAACATTTTTCAACGACACTCTCATTTCTTTCCGCGATGAAATTATTTTTCCTGCGATCTGATTTTGTATTCGATGCTCAACTTTTACCTCGAAATAATCAGACACAGAGAAGAAGAGAAGAAGATCGATGAATGGAAGGAAATTTGAAACGAGATAAAAATATTAGGAAAATTTAGCGAAACGAATAGACTGTCGTTCGCCGTGATTTGAAATTTATCGAGATTCTCCTCGGTTTAAGTTATATTAGGAGATCGTGATGTCACGATTCGAGTTTCCAGCATAAGATTAGATATACGCGACATTGACTGCGAACGATGAAAATCGACGATAGATCGCGATTGATTCTAACGAGAGGAATGAGACGAAAGTTTGTGACGATCCTTTTGAGGGTGAGAACGAGTGGTTCGATTTGCCGAGAGACACGGCGTCGATTACAGGGCACGCTACGTTCGCAGGCTGTGAGAGAGCAAGGTAGACTCGTTCGAGGCTAACGTTGATCTTCGCTGACTATGTTACTCGTCAAAGTAATAACGAGTACGCGTTACCGAAACTCGAGCAGCTGCACGCTGAAGCTTGATAACGATTATGTTGATAATTTTCTGCTGGAATCAGGACTCGTGTATCCACGAAAGAGGATATCGGTCCGTCCAGGTTCGCCCGTTTCCACTGACCTATTAATCATCGCCTTTACATGAAAATTCATCGTTTCTTACGACGATGAAATTATTAACAGTTATTGGCTATTATACGAGAATAACCGTAACTATTTAAAACTATGCGTATCGAACAACTTTTCATTTATATAATAAATTATGTTTTTCGGTATATTTTTTCAACTTTTGATTCTGTTCTATTTGAAATGTATCGTTGATAAGCTGCGGATGTATGCGCGTACATGGATTTATTAGAAATTGAAAGGTACAGTGAATCGAAGTAGACAAAGTAATTGATTGCGATGTAACGAGCGAATAAATTACGAATTGAGCAAACAAATAGATGTAAATTAATAGCAAGTACAAAAATGGATTCCACTATCTTGTTGTTACGCATCGATAGGAAAGAGAGGAGATGTTAGACTAAATTAGACGAAATCGTTTATGAACTTGAAAAGTTCATTTCAATTCAATCGTCGATATCGAATGATCTATCAAAACCACGATTCCCACTATATCATAGTTCTCCTCCTGTCAATACGAGATGGCATCGAATTCAAAATTCAAAATTGCATAATAATCTGGGCATTGACGTAACGACTAACGAGAGACGATATATCGAGAATAGTAAATATTTCGAAATGAATTCGATCGCTGCATGTTTTTTTTCACTAACTAAAGCCAACTGACTAGCGCCAACTAGAGCCAACTAGAGCCAACCAGAGCCAACTAGAGCCAACTAGAGCCAACTAGAGCCAACTAGAGCCAACTAGAGCTAATTAAAGTTAACTAAAGCTAATTAGAGCTAAAGATATTTCATTTGTTTTGAGCAAAAACTTGCTCTAGGAAATATTTTGCAAAATAAAATATTTAAGGAAACGGATGCACGATCTAAGCTGACGCGACAATACGTTTTAAAACGACTTTCGCAAAGATTGCAGGATTTTTGTTTGTATCGGCAATCGAACAGCACGATGGAATATAATACTAAAGAGTTCACTTTACCAATACTCGATTAAATACGCATCTTCGATCTTTTAATTCTGCTTTTAACAGAAATAAAAGTAATACCTGTGCAATGCATAAAGCCTTAGGATAATACTTAACGAATTTAACGCCAACGAATTTAAATGCGAATTTAAAAGCGCCAAAATATAAAAACGATAAGTAGCAAATAGTACGTATAAGTAAGGAAAAACGTAGAGTACGAACAAATTTTTCTTCGAGCAACCAACGAATTATTAAATTATTGGTATAAAATCGATTTTCGAAGGGGAACCTGTATGTGCATTTTCGAGGAATCTCGTGGAAAGTAGAGAAGCAATTTGGGAAATACAGGTGAATTTTTGTTCAAACGTTCGTCGCTGTGACGTAAGGAAAAGTTGGTTTTAGCGTCTGCGCTGGAAATCTTCGACCACAGCCGAAAGTTCAACGATTAACGGAGATGTGTCAACCGGGAAATTGCGTAACAAGTTTCCGTCGGCCGATAGTCTCGAAACGAGATCGATCGTCGAGCTGATAACGCGCCATTTTCATTTTAACGGGATAAAAGAAAAAAAATCGTTCTTCCGCTGGTAGAATTTTCATAAGAGTACAAAGGCTACGTGAAGTCGAATCAAATCGATCCAGCCTTTTCAAATAATTCGATATATTGTAAATTCGAAGCTCGAATATCGCGTAGCGTCTAGAAATTATTATTCAATTTTTGTGTCGTCTGTATACGGTAGTACGGTAGTTGTAATTTTGTAAAAATTTATTGAAGTACGTAACACGGAGCGTACGGGGATTAGAAATAGCGATATTATCGCTCTCGATAATTATTCTAGATCTATAAACGTAAAAGAGGTATCCGGATAAATTGTAAATTCTGAAGAATTGCCATTTTAACGAAACGCAATGACGAACGTGGACGCGAAGGAAATGTTTGCGAAGCGATTTCAACTTTCGTTCGTCGAGATTAATATTAATATAATACGGTGTCTTCTTTCCACTGTTAATTCTTCGATCCGCTGGAATCGCGGTCTCTAAGACGGCGGATGGTCGATGGCGTTAGAAACCTTGTAAGAGGATCGAATCCTTATACAGAGAGCAAACTGTGGATATGTAAATGACAAGTGCGTTCTAGAAGCTTGAATAACGATTTGCGCTTCCTCGGTTCGTTTATCCCAAGTATTCGAACGAGGCGGAAACACGGTTTTCCTTAAATCACTTTCCTTAAATCACAAAGAGGTCGCGTCCGACTTTGTTCTACCTTCCTTGCTATATCCCATTTTAGAAGAACGTCGTAGTGAGTTATTGCCTGCTGGATTGCGAGTATTTACGCAAATTCGAGATTATTCACATTTTTATAAAGGAAAATCTGGACCGAGAACTATAGTATATGGTATATATCACGGCTATAGTGCATATTATAACAACTACCGTGGATATTTTATATACTTTGAACGAACATCGCGTACATTCGACGCACATTTGCACCTTCAAATTTATATAGAGGCTGATGTAAACATCCGACGTTCCAATCTCGCAACAAACTTTTCCACGACAAAGATTAGTCAAAGGCGTTCTCGCGCGAGTTTTCAACCTCGACTTTCTCGAGAATGAAACTTCCAGAGCGATCTTTGAATTTGATTTTCAGTCGCGCAGTCTTAACGGGCTTCGTTCGTATTCGATCACTTCGATTTCACGAATTCGCTAGATTCACCGCGTAAATATATAGGTAAAGTATAGTATATGGTATACAGTAGTACGGTAATAAAATAATTTGTCGTTGCATTTGCAAAGAAACTGCGAGAATGAAAATACGGATGATCGCGTAAATCAAATACGATTCTCTGTCGGAAATTGAATGCAGTAGTACCGTACGATGAATCGTTGTCTGAATTGTCGACGTCTGGCGTGTGATTTCGTTCTGATCAATGAATCGACGAATCAACGCCGCCGACCATGTTGGCCAGAAATAAATATTGCCAGCGTAAAAGGCAATAACCGCTTACGGGAATCCCATGGCTAGGGTAGGAAGCACATCAGCTTTTCCTGTTTGCACATCCTCCGCATCGCGTAATTACATTTACACGAGCGGAAATGGGGAACTGGGGCGCGACAACAAAATTGTCCCGAAAATATGCCGGAGGAAACGCGGTTACGACCGGGCCGTAGCGAAATTCTCGAGTTAATAATTAACGTTCATTCGGAACGACTAATTGCTCGCCGACGAGTAAAAACGCAAAGGCAGCAACTTTTGAAATTCGTTGTCGCTAATCGTTTCTCGTTGCTTTGAATATCCTGTCACGGTGCACGCGTTATTATTTTATTGCGCACGATGAATATTGCAACCATGTATTTCCAATCTCACGAAACTATACCACGATATCGAAACGAATACCATACCACGGAGGATTTTCTTGCACCGACCGACCAATATGAATAATACTACGACGCTGCGATAAGAATTAATTCTAAGACAATCGTTATTTAATGTAATAACGTTAAGACTATCAAAAAACTATATATATATGTACACAGTAAGGAATAAATTCCATGTACACTCTTGATATCCTAGAAATGCAAGGTATCGCATTTCTCTCTCTCTCTCTCTCTCTCTCTCTCTCTCTCTCTCTCTCTCTCTCTCTCTCTCTCTCTCTCTCTGTCTCTCTAAAAGTCGCTTGCCCAGATTTCTACATTCGCAAGTAAGCTCGAGTAAAAGCTGTAAAAACTGCATTGGAAGGGAGCGAAAGCGTGAGAGAGTGGAGAGGAAGGAAACTCGCTAAAGGCTCGTTTCGCTAAACCGGAGCAACGATATTTCGCTAAACGCATTCGTCGGTAGTGGGAGCATTTTTCAATCTTAGAGTTTTAACGAACGCGAAACTTTGTTCCCGCCGAAGGTTGTAAATTTTCGCATAATTGGTAGAATTGAGCACGATAGCGTGGTGAACCTTGCCAAAGGTCCGACCGTGGCCGCTTCCTCCGCCATGTATACGCTGCATTATATTACGTGCAATCGCATGACACGAAAGTATAGCTAATGGAGAGCGTGCTGTAACGACGCGTTAAGCTTTAATCGATAAACAAATATGGGAGAGGGAGAGACGATCGAAGCACGCGAAAGCCAGGTATACTAGATAAGCAATTACCTTTCACCTGACAACGTGTCGGGCGGATTAATCGAGCGGTCGGCGTCGAGGGTGAATTCTTGCGGAAAATTTGCGCGATATCCGGATCATGGCCATTGTTAATTTCGTTAACGGGCATAATCGGGAAACTACTAGCTGTCGAGATCGTTTTAAAGTTGTAACGGGATCGAATTGCTTCGAGAGAGGCAAGCAGTCGCATTTTTTTCCTCCCTCTCTGTTATTCGTATTATGCCAGCAATTTGTTCTTATTAATTCTATTTCGGCCAAGCGATTACATCTCGAAGCACGTCTAGCCGGATCTGTTTTTTTTCTTTTCTTTTCTTTTCTTTTCTTTTCTTTTCTTTTCTTTTCTTTTCTTTCCTTTTTTTTTTTTTTTGCCCTTTACGACTTGAGAGAAATGGTTAAGCGACCGGCATTTTCACGAGTTTACGGTTGACCGACTCTCTTCTACCCTTATATTTCTACGGGTTTTTCAATCGGTGAACAGCCGAAACGCGTTTTTCTTCTTACAGTCTGATCGAGAAGGGTAAAACGAAACCTAGCCCGGTGTTATCCGGCTGGTTCTATCTAATTCGCTTTTGTCGATCGTTCACGCGTATCCTGTTCGATGAAAAAGGGAAAAGGTATGAGAGAAGCGCGGGGATCGGCGATTGGAAACGCGAAGCGAATTCGTTCGATTAGAAGCCAAAAATCTCGCGATGAATAAATTCCATGATGCTCGAATGCACGCTGTACAAACGTGTAACGTTTTTTTTTTTTTTCTTTACGTTATCAACGATTCGTTCGTAATGAAAAAAAGAGAACAGTCAACCGTTATTTTTTATTACCAACGAATCGTTACTAAATCGTGCATCTATGAAATATGGAAGATCGTTTCGTTTATTTAAGGATGTTGCAAATGTAAACGAACGATGATACTTCGGTATTGTTAATTTCGCTTCTGGAAACTCGATGGAATTTAAATCGTGGCAATTTCCACCTTCGCGCCGAAGCATTCTCTGCAATCTAGTACTAAAACTCTTGCAAATTTCTTCGAAAATTTCTTTCCCGAGAATCTTTCCTGAGAAATGCTATTTAAAGTTCGTTCGAACTGCAGTGTTTATAGACGGGAGCTAAACCGCCGATGCATCGTAAGAACGATAAATAGATAACGATACGAGTAATATGAAAGAGGCTAACGCGTTAAAGCTAAGGCTACCTTCCACATTCTCGGATTTACTTCAACTTGAAGAACTCGTCGAGGTTGTTGCTTAAACGAGAAATCGTTACCGTAAAGAATCTTTTAATCCAAAGTTATATTATAGTAGCGAATCCGGAACTTGACACAGCGAAACTTGAAACACGAGACTTACGTATACGTGCTATACGTATTCGCAACTTTGACGAATCTCCTCGTATTATCTTACTATAGAGTAAATTCCTCCATCAACGGCTCCGTATCTCGCCGTTTGATTATTTTATTAAGATAGCTTTACTTACGCGTAATGGAAAGTTGTCCGATTAGCAAGCAAAATATTTGATACGTACCTATGTTCTTCTTACCTGCGATTAAATACGAAATAGTCGCGTTATATTTCTGAAAAATCGCGTTATCCAGCTATCGATCGAATCGTGTCGTTTCGGAAATTAGTGCTACCGATGTCAATAGCGATGTCTTTATTTCAATAAGTTTCTGACGAAAAGATCTTCGAGGACAACGGACGCCTAAGGAGACCTTTTTTCTCTTTTTTTTTTTTTTTTTACGAATAATTGATTGTAGCCTTTATCGTAGTGGTAGCGTGACGTGTAATTCGTGTCAGGACAAAGTTAATTGGTTGAAAACTGGTGTTTTTTTCCATCGCTAAATCGCTAAATCGCTAAATCGCACAATTACGAACAATATTTATGGATATTGTCGGCTATCAAGTAATATTTTAATATCATTGTTTCGAAGACTACGTGATCTGTGCGCAAGGTTATAAAGATAGGTTAAATTAGGCGAAATATTTAGATCAAGTTGAACGGAAACTCGCAGTCGTAGCGCATTGAACGGCCAAAAGAGATAACCAAAAGGAATATTTTCAGCAAACGAGATATACGAGTCCCGATGAACTGTGAACGAAACGAACGCGCGACGAACTTGCTCGCCATCCTCGCTATCCTCGTTCTATACACGATACACGGACTCGGATCGTCGGTCGAACTTTTGGCGAATCGCCAACCGAATCCTATTGCCGTTATGCAAATCAAATGCAAACTGTTGCATCGTTTCGCGAAAAGACGTCCTGTAAATTGAGTCGAGCATTTATCGATCGGGAAAATGGTTTCTTCCTTTTCTTTCTTCGTTTTTCGTTCGAAACGAGTTTCGTGCAAGGAGAGCGTGAACTAATTATCTTACCAAAGTGACAAAGTGCGAATCTTCTTTAAAATTAGCAGTTCTCTTTCGCGTACGACGTAACGTTTGTCCATTGTTTCTGTTGCTTAGCTGCCGTTACCGATGCTTACGATTCGCTACTATTAAATCTGCCTCTCGATTCTCTCGATTAATTCGTCGTCGTTTACGCGTCTAACGAAGAATCGTGAATCGCGAAATATACCGACAGTATCGTACATGCATAGTCGAGAATATCTCTGTTCTTGTACTGGCCGCGGATACTATTCGGATGTTCGAACGTTCGGATGAAAGGTGTCGGAAAAATTGAGATTCTATCGAACTTTCGTTCTGGACGAGGGAATCGATTTGGCGGATAGTGAAAGACGTTAACATTGGGTCAGACGCTTCTGTTCGATAGCTAACGATAGGCGGATAAATTCCGAAGTTGCTAAAATTCTATTTGCTTGTTGGTATTCGTAAACGATATAGAGAAAGGTTCGATAGATTCAAAATGGAACGTAAGGACATATTTTCTAGGGTTTCGTGTAAATCTTTGCGAATGTTTAGCCTCGTTAAGCCTCGTTAAGCCTCGTTAAGCCTCGTTATGCTTCGTTAAGCTTCGTTAAGCTTCGTGTCTGAACTGACACCTGAACGACGCTGTACTTCCGTGTTCCGCGTACGGCTTCTCTCTGGCATGCGTCCGCGTTATTTTTGCGCTAAACGCGTATCGGACTCGCGTGACGATTGAAACGGAATTCGGTTCTACCCTATATAGTCGCTCTTCGAGACGCCTTGTTGTTTGTTAGATCCTCTCGGCATTTGTCGCAATTTTAAATCACTCGCTTTGTATCGACGACGTATGATATATCTGGTAGAAATCGATATTTCCTGCTTGTTAACAAACGTCGTTACGACAGAATGGAATTTCGTAGGCGATATACGTGTAAACTGCATAGAACTGCATAGAAAAGGGAAAAAAAGAAAAGAAAAGAAAAGAAAAGAAAAGAAAAGCCCGAATATCTATCGATCGATTTGCAGCGTTTTCTATCTAGCGGTGTGTTCGTTTCGCTCTAGAATCTGAAAATCCGAATCGATCGATAAATTGAACGAAATAATAATTAAATAATTAAATCGCTTCGCGTTGCATATCGTAATAATAATTATGCAACATTGTCCGCTATTTGAATATCTGTACGCTTCTACCGTCGCATTTTGATCATTAAAGGTTGCTTGTGTAATTCGTAATCGTATTCGTTCATGCCCATCGAAATGTTATCTGCTTTATTCCATCCGAGGGAAATTTTAACTCGGGTGACTAAAGGTTTCTCGAAAACATGGCGATTAAGGTGAAAATCGAAGAAGAATTTCTGGCATCTTCCACGCGCGTGCAATAACGCGTTTCCCCGTTCTAAATTCATTTCATTTCTGTCCGTACGTTATCACTTGATCGTTCGGATATGCCGGTTTTATGAAATATCGAAACGATAGCTCCGTTCGTTTACAATTACAATTCGAGATAGCTCGCGAATGAAAAAATTGTTTAGCTAGGACAGAGGATATCGTTGATCTTCTTCGTAAGCTAAATATATATTTACGAGCCTTACTCGTAGATAGCGTTAAGATAATCATACACCGTTTAGATACAAGCAGGGAAGATCGGGCGGCTGAAAAAGCAGAAGAACGATGAGAAACGCGCTTTTTCCAAGGAACCTTCTTATCTTCGTTTCCGTCTCGTTTTATCGTCGTTAAGATCGACTCGAATCGACGAAAAGCGCGAAGCTCCGCTTCGCCATTTCATTCGCTGCTAGCGCTATTTCAACGTCGAAGGTCATTTTTCTCCGCGCCCGAACTCTATTTACGCTGGAAATTGAGAGACAACAATTGAGAGAAAAGAAGAGAAACAGAAAAAGTGGAAACACGCGACAAGTTTAGCAAACAGGGTGGAAATAATCTCGCCGTTTCTCGTAAATCGCGACTTCGCAATCCTGACAATTTGTTTCGCGATCAGTCGTTGGCAACCGTTTCGGCGTCGGAACGAGCGTTAGTCCGCCGCCATCCGTCGGAGATCTTTCAATTTCTGCTGGTTAAATGCTCTCAGAACGCGGCCATAATTCGTTGGAGGAAGCTTTAAGGCCCGATACACCGTGGAGACATCGACAAAATGGCGATTAACCGACGATTCATTCCGTTTTGACCCCCTTCCCTAGGATCTCGAGCGCGTTTAACTTTGAAATCCTGCGGGGCTTTCCCGCGTTACCAGCCAAATGTCACTCGTCGTTTTCTTCGGAATTGGTCGAGCAACCGCGAACGATCTTATCTTTACCTCATCGCCGCGCTAATTCCCCTTACCGCACGGATCTCGAGCGAATTGAAACGCATTCTGCCTAATTTCTCATCGTATCGACGTTTAATCTTGCCTGTAGGTCGCGCGTTATGCGTCGATCGATTCGTTTCGAGCGTGAATACATAGAAATTATTTTACGAAAAAGCTGTTTCTATCGGAAGAATGGACGATGACCTTAAATATAGATCGTTTTAACGGGTGAACTCTATATAGAACGGGGGTGGGCTACTTTGTCCACGTTTATCGTTGAAACGGGTCCGTCGTTCGAAAACGTTCTCTTTTCTCTTTCGATTTGAAGAAATTACGTTGCACTCTGGCTGTTTTATACCTGGCGATATTTACAAGAAGAAAAATACGGGCGAGAAGAGAGACGTTGCTGATTCGAAACCGAATATACTATATTTTCTTGTAAGAGAACGTCTTTGCTGCCTCCCCGGGATCGTTCGTGTCCTCTTACATTGTCTACGTAGTTTCCTTTTACGCGGAACATAGCGTTCCCACGGTCCCCCGTATGGAAGCGAGATTTACGATGGAAGCAACCGTAAAGCGAATGGACAAAGGGACGTTCTTCCCGTTCAAGAATTCACCTTCTACCCGTTTCTGTTTCGACGTTTCGCTTGCGCGGACATGCTACTTTTATACTCACTCTCATAAATGTCATACAGTAGATACATACGTACGCGCGCTAGGCGTAAGAAATTCTTTCCTATCTTCGTGTTTAGAGGGTGAGACGAACCTCTATTTAGGTGCTATTTCTTCATTTATATTCCTGGAGATACGAGATCGCAGAAACGTGACAGTTCGCCACGTGGTTACGACGCGCTCGATGATAAAAAGTGCGAAAGAAGCGACGGACCTTGACGAGTATTTCTCGGCGTTCTCGCGAAGGGACCTTGAACCGGAACGGGGCGAAACAGACGATTATCCGTTCTGTCAACCACCAGCCGGAGAATCGGACAGGCTGACGGAAGCATGAAAACCGAGGCTATCGAAAAATCTCGTGTAAATACAGCTAGTCTGGCGCGCTTTATTAGCTACTCGGAGCAAGTAGGCTGACCGAGGGGAATAGAAATAGAATGGAACTAGAATGGAACACGAGATCGTGATAAAATTCGAAGCCGAGAGTTATCAAATTACGTATCGACTCGCCCGCTTTTACTCCCTCCGATCCTTCGATCCTCGTTCCCTATCTCCCTTTCGAGAAGTGTGTTTCCTTCGATTGGAAATTGGTAACGGAACATGAAATATTTTATGTAGCGCGATGGTTTTACGAAGTGGTAAACGGAAGCTGATCCTAAGAGACAGTACTAGCTGAAAGTTTCTTTTCTTTTCTTTTCTTTTCTCTTTTTTTTTTTTCATTTTTTATACATATACATATATATATACAGTACTTGGCAGACTCCTTTACACGAACTTGGCAGACGAGCGGTTTATATACGGTATGCAGGATTTATGCACAGAGTTTAATAGCCAAACTTTGTCAGTATACTCTGTCAAGCGAACCAAGTATACTGGAGCGATAAACGTTCTACAAACATGCACAGACTGCCAAACGTATTCGTACACCTTTTATAATATATACATATATATATATATATATTATACTGAACAACCTGAAACTCCGTTAGAAATTACGTTACCGATTATGAGACACGATCGCACACAGGACGAGTGAATCGGCTTGATTCTTTTATCGATTGTATCACCATCTAGAGTCAAGAAATCTAGATTCGATGAACAGTGTTAGTTGGTTGTGAAAAAGTAAATAATAGTAATAATAACAATAATAGCGCGTCAACGCTTTGTTTCGGTACGATCATATTTTAACACGTATACTGACGCTATAATTTAACGACTTCCGTCCTAACTTCCGAATATACGCTATATGAAATTCTAAAATTATAAAGTTAGCTTGCACATCGATATCGTAAAACGGTTCATTTTGGCGATCTTTTAATCCTAATGCGATTGTTACAACCAATCGGTCGACCACACGAGTATTATCACCAGTTTCGGCAGTGGTTAATAAAATTTCACGGGAAATTAATCCCTTTGGAAGGGCGACCGCTCCTTCGATGTGCCGTGCGTGAACGCTGCAAAATCAATAACACGTCGCCACATGTGTACAGAATAATGCCGGAAGAGATGTTAAATACGATTACTACGATCCTACGTAGAATTTCAATCGTTTCGTGCCAAAGATTATTTCAACGAAACGGAATTCGAAACCTTGAAATACCCACACCGTTTGTAAATCTTTGTAACGGTCCTTCTCCCTTTACGTTCGACTAACCGATCCGTTTAAGTTATCAATCAGACTGAACTAGTTTTAACCGATGGACGAGGAAAATTTGATTAACTGCGTCGAACGATCTTGTTACCTGTCTCTATAGCATTATATTTCTATTTGGTTGCTGATAGGTAATGTTTGGTGCTGTACGTGTCGACGAAAGAAACGATGGAACCTTCGTCATTAGCGAATGTCGACGAGTTACGAGTTAATTATTATTTATTGACAATGAATCCACCAACTTACTATACCGTATGTTACTTACGCTTGTCTCGCGTACCTACACGCATACGGACACGATAAGACAACGGGACTCGAACAACGATCTGGTTGTTTCGAGGAACACCAGTTCTGTTCGTTAACCGATAAAATTTTCCAATCGAGTCACGAGTCCGATGTTTTATGTTCGACGAGCGGAAATTTCGCGAGCAACGGGCATGACCAGAGAACGAAACTCGTTAAAATCGGCCACGTCTTTATCTCGTTTTGTTTTCCTTGGCGAAAAATACCAACGAGGCTGCCGAGAGAAATCTGCTTGTTCGAGAAAACGCAGAGAAAGCAAAAAGGATCTCCTCTTCCATTTAATTTCTCCTAATTCGTTCGTTTTGTTTCGCTTTTATCATTTTCGCGTCCCTTCCGAACGATTTCTCTTCGTTCCTCTCCAACGAGGGGAATGAAACTGTCCGTGCGTTCGATCCGAAGCGAGTCGAACCCGAAACCTAACCGCAACCTAACCCCTATAAAAAGATCCGTAAGGTTCGAGGTTTCGCTTAATGGCGTGTCCGCCAACGATTCCGTTCTCCTTGCTTCCGTCGGAGCTTGACGACGGCCGACGATAATACGTACACGGTCATTATGGAAGGCAAGATCCGATCTCGATTTCCGTAGGGGGATAGATAGATTATTAGGCGTTGATCGATTAAAGATAAAGTCTGCCGTGTAAATTTAATAGCTTGGGATAATTAGCAGCCACTTCGATCAATCGGATCGTGTCTCGACGTTTTGTCCGTCTCCTCCTATCGTTTTCTCGTGAGATTCAATCGCGCATTCGATTGTTTCGTCGGCTTAGCTTGCACGAAAGAAGCGACCTCGTTTCTCTCGCTCAACCACAACCAGGTCATAGACGAATCATTCCGATATTCCTTGGCCGCCGCGACGATAAACCAGGCTCAAACTAAATTTTTCATTCGTCGTTACAAACGCTATGTATTTACGTTCGCTACGCTTTTTCACGATTGCTGTATCGAATCGATCAAGCTCAACTGCCGAACGAATCACGTTATTAAAGGATATTAAAAAAGTCAGGCAGTTGGAAAAGTACAAGAAAAGTGGGTCAGTGCCTGGGCGTGTTGAAAAAGAAAGAGAAAAAAAGAAAAGAAAAAGAAATGAATACCGAATAATACGTAATACTGGAATTTTGAAGTTTCAAATTTTACTGCTCTCTCTCTCTCTCTCTGTGTAAAATGTTGCTTCGTTGTAGTTACGTACCGTCTAACTTAAGGTATAACTTTCTAGCACCGAATGTCGCTCGATATTTTTATATTAATAAAACTCCATTCACGCTGTATGGTACTACATCGAATGACAGGTAGTATGGAAATGTGCTCGATTCGATGTAAATGACAGAATGGACTACCGCGTACTAACGAGTAAGCAATTTGTGCGGTTCTTTCACAGTGGATGAAAGACCACCTACGCAAGTAGAGGGACGGGCAGTTACCGACCAAAAAATCACAATACCTTGCCAATGCTTGGACGATCGACGATCCTTTTTATTTACAAAATAACTTACAGGACGATTTTCTCTGTAAAAAAAAAAAAAAAAAAAAACAAAAACAAAAAAGAAGAAAACGTTTTGTTCTATTATATTTTGATAGAGTCGTTTCTTTCGACCAGGATGCTGTATTCTTGCACCGTGCGCAGTTACACGGTTTTAAACGGGACGAAAAGGCAGGCTAAGCTATCGGTATCTACGGGCCTTGATCAAAAGCTCCATTAGCTTTCGCTGGCCAGTTTGATGTCGTGCTCCTCCGCCGTGAAGCGTGAACTTCCTTCCTTTACCGTCACGAATCTCTCCCTTCGATACAACGTTCTCTACGATTTCGTAGTTTAAATCACGCACCGAACTCTACTCTTTTTTCATTTATATTCCCGCTGTTTCGTCTTCGTATATTTGCTAAGAAAATTGTATAACATATACATAGTTATATAGCGTATACATAGTTGTTGAATTTATCTCTATATGTATATGTTATTTTCTATTCTATTTTATAAGGAAAGATATTTAAAGTGCCATTTCACAACCTAAGATAGAACTAAGATACCAACGAAAAGCTTTTTGCATCGACTCTCTTTTCCTATCTATCGTAACACGTTCCAATTGCTCCGATATTAGTACTATCACCACTTACATCGATTCTCGCAATAGTGTCGGATTAATCAGCGAGAAAGCTGTAAAAGAGATCGGGACGGTAGAAGCGCTTGCTAACGGCGCGAACAACGTGTTTGCCAACGACGACGCTACGTGTCGTAGGTAAGGTGTTTCCACTTTCGGCAGAATTCGGCAGAACGTTTTTCCATTTTCATAGAAATTTCTGCTCGATATCGAAAATCGAAGATAGATGTGGAAAATCGAAGATATGGAAAATCGATGGTATCCGAACTCTGCCGGATTTAGTTTTAAGTTTACGTACCGCACCGCGATTTAAGCATTCCGCGATTAAGCATTAAGTTTAAGCATTCTGAATTCCGTCTGGCGAAGGTGGAGAAGATAAATATGATAGAAGATAAAAGGTAATTTAAAGCAGGAGATTGGAGAAAAAGGAGGAGAAGATAGGTGTGAAACAAGCAGAAGGACGAAGAAAATAACCTGTAGACGATTTTAGACAAACGTTTAACTTGACTAATTAAATTTAACGATAAAATCGAGACGCTAGCACGTTAAACGAACGTTGGTGATTCACGAAGGAGAGCTTAAATCGGTGACAGAACGAAGATTCAATTTCCTCGATGACCAACGTTATTTCCTTGGTAATAGGCTGCGAATAATGGTGCGAATACGTCGTCTTTGACCGGCGTTTGTGATCTATTCCGTCCGTTCGAGCTATAAAATGTAGGAAAGAGAAGGGAAATTTCATAAATTATCGCGACGCGAGTGGCAGTGGAGAAGAAGGCGGTCGGTGAAAAGTTTCCCATCGATCTCTCTCGGGTGGAAGGGGAGAGAAAAGTAAGTAATCGGTTTGCGAGGGAAGCTCTCGCCGATGTCTATTAAAAAGAGGAACGCAAGGTAGTGCTGCGTCCTATTTCGAGAGCCGCGCGACGCGTTCGATTCGCTTGGAAGGAGCAACGTTGAAGAAAAAAAAATTCTCCACCGTTCAGACCCGGCGTTATCGTATCGTACCTTATTTCTTTTCTTTCCTTTTTCTCGTTCGTCTCGTCATAATGGACGATAACGTAACGCAACTTGTAAAGCTCGTACGTATGCTGTCTAATTTCTATCTATTCGAATTATTAAGAGACTGGAAACGTAACGTGCAGAACGTCTGTTCCTTTCTCGAAACGTTTGCGATACTTTTGACGCTTTTTTTTCTTTTCTTTTTTTTTTTTTTTCGTTGATATCGATTTGACGTCGATAGATCTTTTCAACTTGCTCTCGTTGAAACATTTTCAACAATTTGCTGGAACGAAACGCTCTGAAACGATCATCGAGTGGCATCCGGGCTCTGATGAAAATTCAGACCGCTTTATCAGCGGCGCGTAGATGTCTAGTGGCGAGGATAACGCGCGATAATCACGAGGTGATATTTATTTAGTCGCGGCGATTCAATTTCCCTTCGGATCGACAAAGATCCGCGAAAATTCGCTGGTTCGCGCTGCAAAGTCAAACTTCGCCCGCTTTGCTACGCCAAAGGGGAAATTTGTAGCGCGTCGGCTATACGACGAAGGAACAGGTCTGGAAAATTGCTCTTTCCCTCGACAGCAAGGGGAAACGCGCCCGCGAGGATTCGAATTAGCGCCACGGCTCCCCGTTGTTTTCCCCTCTAGTTTTACACGCGCATCCAAGTTTTCAACGAACGACGAAAATCTCGTCTCGTCCTCGTATAATCTCGTTGTCAGCGTCTGCGAAGAAAGTGCTTTGCGCCACTTGGATCGGCAACTCCATTCGAGTGGCAAATGTTCAAAATCGTGGAAAATCGTGGATTCCCGGGCATATATCCTATATCTATAGATGAATATACGAAACAGTCGATTCGATTAAACGCATAATTAAATCTCTTAATTCGTTCGTGACCACCGATTCCGTAACACCGATTTCATTTATCGTTTCGTTTCTCTCTTTAAACGTAAATCGTACAGATTATCGCCTTACACCTTGTCTCTATACGCATCGATCATCTGCTGTTGATGAGAATGGTTAGATGAACAATTTCGGAAAATAGTTTTATATATCGGTATATATAAACGTAAGAAGTACGTTTATTAAGCGAAGAAGAAGGAAGGAAACAAGATAGATATGTATGTAACCATGACGATTACAAACAAACAAACAAGCAAACAAACAAACAAATAAATAAATAAATAAATAAATAACGTCGTCGCGCTCCGACTGCGTGCTCGTAACTTTTTAATTAGGACGCGTCTCGTTAGAGATAAGTAACACACGCCCGGACACTTTTAACGCTTTTCGACGATGTCGTGTTAGACTGTACTTCGTACAGGGGTCGTCTCCTTCTCTCGATGCATCAGCCGGGAACCGTGTAGAAACTGCGCGATTCATTCGGCAGGATCGCATCCGGCAGGATTTTTTCACCGTGTCGGACGAGACTCGTGCGTCGGTTCGTCCGCCGTAGGAACGATTCCGACTACAGCGACGGTACTCGCGATTCAACGAAATACATGGCTGGCGTTCGCGAGTATTCCGATTACTTTCGTTCCAGCCTTTTCTACCCAGGGATTTTCAAGGATTATACAGACGTCCCTCTCCCCCCTCCCAGTCACGTTCTTGTTTCGTCGCTTCAGATCTCTTCATCGTGGTCTCGCGATTTTCATTGCCGTCGTGTTTTCGCGAAAACGGAAAGGTTTACGCGTTCGCTGCCACCGGCTGATCCACGTTACTAAATCTTGCAGAACGATGACATCGCTGAGAAAAAGTCTCTTTCGCTTCCATTGTAAAACAGGGTCGAGTAAAATTCAATTTCGTATTAAGTTCGTATCGTATTAAAGTGTAAATTTATTAGAATAGTGGACGCTTCAAAATATAAACCATTTTACATGCTGGATCAGGAATATACGTAGATCGTAAAATGTTAGGCTTTTTTATTATATTAATATATTATATTATATTATAACTGACGGCGATGGTAATAAATGAAATATGGTAATGGTAATAAATAAATTCGTTGCTAATCAGGCGAACGCTATTCTTTGGTCCGTCGATTCTCGTTTCTACGAAGCAAAAAGACGATACTTTCTCCAATACTATATTTAAACGACGATTCGACGGACGCTGTTTGATCGATCGGAGTTTATAACTTTAAACTGGATAATCGTGTCTCTACGGAATCGTCGAATTTAATCGAGCATATCGTCTACGTACGGGCGAAATGATATTAATAAACATGGTATGATGGAAACGCGATTCGCTTAATAAACGTTACGAGTGGAGTAATTACTTTGCTGGTTAATGGTGTGCTGTTTGAAGCGACAGCGTTACAACGGAGTCGAATGTAATAACCGTGGTACCAAATCTATGGGTGCACAGGCAAAATAGGCCGATTAATCCGTTAACAAATGCAACTAGATCACAGCTGTGTTGCACGCAGCAAGCGATGAAAAAAATTTTACGCCAAGCGGCGGATTGTTCGACCAGGTCACCGGTTACGGTTAGCGTAAAGTCTAACGTACGATCAAACGTCATCGTTAGAGAGAAAATTGTTTACGTATCATTTTCGAGCTACCGTAGATGATCGATATTCTCATGGAATAAGCAACGCGATACTTCAATCGTTCCCTCTGATACGAAACAGAGATAGGCGAACGCAGAGATGGCGCCGCGTTTCGCCAAATCAGAATTTTCTCGAAACATTTTCCTTCGATATTTCTCGAATCCACGAACGAATCAACGAATCGCCCGACCAAGCTAATCCACGCGAGACGTCGAGAGAACAGAGCTCGGTATTCGTCGTTAACTTCGTCACGAACGTGAATTAAAAGAAAAAAAGAAACGACGGAACGCAGGAAGCAGTTTGAGGAGAAGCGTGACCGAAGCCGCGAGACATCGCGGTTCCACGGCCGAAAGCTTGGAAAATAGATCCGACAGCGACATAGAAGCGGGCGTAGGCTCTCTCGCTAAAGCTATAAATCCAAGATTTTCGTTAAGCCCGAAGGAGACGCGTCGAGGTTACTCGAAAGCGTTCCGAAATACGAAACACCGGGGAGCAAACGTGTCCGTAAATTATGGATAGGATCTTGGAATCAGCTCGAGAAACGAGAGAAAGCGTCGGAAGCGTCTTGCTCCTCGCGATCGTTCGGTTTCACTCGCGATAAGTGCTTTTCCGCGAAGCGCTGCATCGATCGGCCATCTCACACGGCCGTATATTTTTCTTATTTTTGCTTCGCGAACGTTCCGCGACTCGTTACAATTGCTTATCCCGTTTTATGTTTATCCCCCTGATTTAGGTCTCTGGTTTTTGCAAAGCGTCGGCAACGCGGGAACGTTGAATCGCAGACAAGGTTCGCGAAACGTTAGATAAAACAACGGCTATATGTATATGTATGTAATAGTACGAGTCAGGGGTGATCTCTCTTTAACGAGTATGTTGGAAATATAGAACGACGCTTTTCTCTCTTTTCTCTTTATTCTCTTTTTTCTCTTTTTTCTTTTTTTCTTTTTTTTTTTGTTTTTTTTTTTAATCGAATTCATCGAATTTCTTCGTTTTGTTAGGAAAAATCGGCGTATCAGCCAATCCTTGATTTAGATTTGAAGCGAAAAACACGTGCGATCAACTCACGCGGAGCGTAAAGTTAATAATAGCGCAACGGCGACGTGAAAAAAAGAACTCGCAGAGAACGTTTCGCTTCGTCGCAATTCTCCCTTCGTTCCTGCTTTTGTCAACGATAAAAGTTTCGTGGAAGGGGGTAGAACGTAGCCAACGACGACCTGCTGTTTTCCACAAACGTATGCGGCATCCCCGTTTACGAACTGCAGGCGATCGGATCGACCGACACCGCGACCACACGGATAGACATGTGCACGGAAACACTTCCAATCGCTTTGAGTACGTGCACGACTCCATCCAGACACGCTTAACTTGAAAGAGCGAGTCTTGCGAGAGTTTCAAGTAATAACGATACGTGATAGTTTATCGTTCGTCATATTGATTGAGTTTATCGAAAGAAACTAGGTTTGCTCTTACTTGTTACATAACCATACGTCTTTAAATTTCCGCAAGAGTTTACTCGTCCGAAAGGACTCGAATCAGCCATCGCTGATCGAGAGTCGCTAATCGACAGAGAGAGAGAGAGAGAGAGAACAAACGGAAAATAATAAATTCAAGAGCAACCGTTTCCACCGGCGTTTATTATTCAACGACGGCACGGCTCGATAAATTTTTCGCTGACCCAAAAAGGCCGCGGGACAACGCGCTCGAACCTCGAACGGAATTTAAAGAGCGCTCCTCTTCGAGTCAAGCCACTTAGCCGTAGACTTTCGCATCGATACCGTGCCGATCTTTCTTCCTTCCTTCTCCCTCTCTCTCTCTATATATATATATATATATATATATATATATATATATAGATAAAAGTTTTATATATATATATATATAAAAGGTCACGAAGAGGCTTGCAGCCAAGAGAGAATACCGTCGAGAGGTTTCGTGAAATTTCGGACGGCGTTTCAACGCGAATTCGTGGATCTGGAAAAATCTGAGATGTAGATCAGTTTTATTAGGGTAGAAGGATAAGAGGGAAGGCTTTTCTAAGGGACGAGTTTCTAAAGAGATTATGATTTAGGAGTGGATGAGCGGTTTTGTGTATCGCAGGGCAAGGAGCAAGGAGATCGTGGTGTTCGTAGAGGGTGGAAAAGACAAAGTTTCAAGTTCCCAGTGACAACGTTTCGTATACGTCGGCTACCAAAAGAGTATTTTTACATCGTTGCATTTATTATCGAGCATTAAGCATATACTTACGGTGTTGGATACGTCGTTTGATTCGAAGCGTTTCCAAGTTGAAGACGATTCAGGGTGTTTCCGGTGACGATACAAAGACGGATGGTCACCGAGGAAGCGAGACGGGACAAACCAGAGAGGTAGATATCGACCAGACGTTACGAAAGCCAGATGGAGAACGGTCGTTTAAGAAGCGTCGTATCGAACGACATCGTATCGTCGTTACTTTCGAAAAGTTACGAAAAGTATATACCGATTAACTGTTGCAATTTTTCTATGTGCTTTGTTTGCGGATTTTTAGAAATTGAGAGCAAAGATGCGGGGGATGCCGTTTGAACGGAGATGGAAATTTTTCAAAGTTGCAGGACGCGTAGCACGTTGTTTCGATGGGTTGTGAAAATTTTTAGAAACTAGGGCGCCACGGTATTTGCAGCAGATTGAGAATTTTTCGGAATTGGAAATGCAGACGGACGTGATATTTTTACAGGTTGTCGTGAACTTCAGGAAAATTGAAATATGATAAAAATCGTTTAATCTCTATAGTTTATAGCTTTTTATTAGTACAATCTCCGTAACGTTGCTCTTTCTGTTTATTTCGACTGGTCTTTCGATAGAATTTAAGCATTTAAATGTTTGCGAGAGTACGTTTCATTGAAACAAACTTCTTCAAATTGCAAAGCTGCTAGCCGTGTCTTCCTTTTTTTCTCGTTTTTTTTTTTGTTTTTGTTTTTATCTAAAACTTGTTTAAATGTCTCTGCTAACACCGCTGTTAAAACAAGTAAAATGTCGTAGAAACGTATAATTCGGCCGTAGTTGGCAAAGTTGCTAAAAATAACGATTCCATTTATTATCCAACTATACAATTTTCCGTTCGCTTCGTATAGAAGGAGAGAATTTAGAGAGGGAGTATGAACGCCATGTTCGCGATGATCGATCGAATTAATTCGTTAAATCGTTTTTATATCTAATAATATTCGCAATGAGCTTCTTGATTTGTTAAACTTGGCAATAAATTCGTAATAATTTCTACTAATTGGCTGAAACGTCTAATGATATTAGCAATAATCGTTAATTGCTTAAAATAAAGTAAAGTAAGTGGAACAATGTCGAAACGACGTTACATGTATCCAAGGATGCTCGTAATAATTTAGAAAATATCCAAGATAGAAGATTTTGCAGATCAGAAGGGGAAGAAGAAACGAAGAAACGAAGAAACGAAGAAACGAAGAAACGAAGAAACGAAGAAACGAAGAAACAAGCTGTACAGATTCCTTCTCCCGACAAAGTTCAGCGCCTCCTCCATCGGCGAATCGTTGCTTTCCAGACTGGCCGGACGAATGACCTCCACCCTTAGATCGAGTCGAGTTCCGCGCGAAATAAATTCGATACACATGCTCGAGCTCGTTATTACGACGCACGATTCTCGTCGTCGTGGCACGGAGAATGCCGACGAATCGATGACGCGTGACCCTTCAAGAATTTCATCGCCGGCAATTTCATAGCCACGACGCAAAACGGCAGTTTGCCTCGACTGCTCGAGCTATCGGACCTCGAGAACCGCTGAGACGCTGAATTTTCGAGAGCGTCTCGAAAATGGAAAACTATATCTGTATCTATGCTATTTAGATCTATTACTATTTAGATCGCGGATTTTTTACGTATTCGTAGGAAATTGATTTCTAGAAGCTTCTAACGGACTTAATTCTATCCTGAAGAATATAATTCGGGAGATCGACTTGTAATAGGAAGCTGAAGGTAGAAGCTCGATTATTGGGACACCGATCGACGAAAAGTAGAGCAATTATGGTATGAGAGGAGAGCTCTTCCTGCAATATTCGAAATCAATAGATATTCGATCGGATATAGTAGAACGCGTCGTAAACTTGTAAAATGTTTCGGACGCGGTTTTCTTATACGAAAATCTACGATATGAATGTTGGTTGGTCGTCGTGTTGCGGCTCGATGGAACGAAACTTTGACTTTGAAAGATGTCAAAGTAACAGGATGTGAAAGGCCAACTATCTAAATCGCAACATAAATGAAAGCTTTCGATGCTTCGTCCGTGGAATTTGTGGACATTTCATAACGGAAACGATAGATCGCACGGATATTGTTAGATATACGTATATGGTAGGCTGGAAAAGAGCCGACGGATCTCGCACGGCGCAGCACTTTTGCCTCAATTTTTGTACACTGTCTGAAAAAAGCGGTCGCTTTCGAGAACGTTGATCGATTACCACGGTCGTAGAACAGAAAGCGTAATGCAGTTACATTAACCCATTGTGGCTGTGAGCGAGCTTGGAAATCTAGAAAAAAAAAAAAGACTCCCACCCCGCGTTGCGCTCTATTTTTCCTCTACGATATTTTTCTACGATATCGGATTGTCCGAGCGGCTCTCGAAAAACGGAAACCTTATTCCAAAGCCGATATAACTGACATCGATATATTCGGTATATTCGATCGCTAACGATCTAACGCGTGCCCACCACGAACCTAAATTCCTGGTACGAACGAAGCGCGAAGGATTCTTGATTTTCGAGAGAAGATAGCAGGAAGTTGTAACATAACGTTGTCGCTTCCGAGTCTGACTTTCGAGAAAGTTGAGCTTAGGAATTGGTCGAAGATCAGGGAATGCCGCCAATGGTCCGTTTTCGTTCGATCGATAATTAAAATACAGATACAGACAGGTATGGTCTCGACGAGCGCTTTCAAACTCGATTTTCTCGTTTCGCGGAAGAGAGGTTGACGAGTCCGGTGAACGTGTTCGACGTTGCCATAGAATATAAGAGGCTGCTAGAGTTTCAGGATCGATTCATAAAATCACCCACCAACCCTCGTCCCTCCTCGTGGATCGACGTCCTAACCTTTCCATTTGCAAGCTCCGACTCCTCCGTCTCATCTTTGACGCGATGGTAGCGATGGTTTCGTTGCTGGAACGATTACGCCGAACAACGGCGGCACGTAAATCTCTGAAAGAATGCCTGATAGAAACGTGATAGAAGCATAAAGGTATCCCCGGTTATACGATAATTATGAGAAACGAAGGATACACGCTGCTTTCCATCCTATCATATTTTTATCGTAACGATAAATTATTTCCTTTCGAGTCTGTATATTATTCGTTAAATTTTAATTTATTCGTCAAATCGAGCTGATAAATGGACTATCAAATTTTTCAAAATGTCAGCATTTATAAGTTAGTTATAAGTTAATTTACTTCGTTAAACCACCGTAAGCTATATCGACCGTACGTAAGCTTTTAGAAGCGAACGTCGAATTCGTTGAATTAACTTTTGCCCGCCATTTTTTCCTTTCGCCTTTTCCTCTTCCTTTCTCGCAAGTTACTCTACTTGGGCGGAGCAAATGCGGACGTTGCGAACTGTCGCAACGGTGCCAACCGAATGCCGAGAACGTTCTCGTAAAGCGATCATCGTCCCGTCCCGGTGGTAATTCCTCGTAATCGTTAATTGCGATTTTCATTCTTTACTTGTTTCGTATCTCGACGGTGAAATCGTTTGCCAGAAACACAGAACGTAAAATACACGCGAACGAGGTTCAGCGTCGCGAGTTTGACGGAGGAATAACGATCGTGGTTCGAAATAATGTTTAATCGAAATCTTTTTCTTTTCTTCTTTTTCCTTTTTCCTTTTTTCTTTTTCTTTTTTCTTTTTCTTTTTCCTTTTTTTTTTCAAGCAAACGTCATACCCCTATTTCTTCTTTAATTCAAATCTCATCTCGTATTCGAGGCAACGAACGACGACCATATCACCTTTATGAATTCCTTTTCCCGTACGTACTCTATATATGAGTTATACAGCAATGACTATGAAATATATTTTCTTCGAGAGAGAGAGAGAGAGAGAGAGAGAGAGAGAGAGAGAGAGAGAGACAGAGACAGAGACAGAGACAGAGACAGAGACAGAGAGATCGCTTTCAAATTTTGCCGATATAACGAGGAATACCGTTCGAATACCATTAGCTGCGTAGACACGCGTGTCTCGGTGTACACAGGAGCGCGTACACGTATATTTAATTAACGCGACGTTAGTTCCGCGCGTCGACGAATCAAGCAACTATTGCAAGATGCATAAATGTTCTCAGCCAGAGATGACTGGTGCACGTTCGCTGGTCGACGTATCCAATTTCCGACGACTGCCGATCGACGAGAAAAACAGAGGAACCACCGCGTTCCGATATTTCCGGTTCCACCGACGCGGAAAGTGTCGTCGAGCGTGAGGAAACGATCGTCTCGGTCGAACGGTTTCGCGGTGAAACAACGTCGTTCGCCCATTACCGAGAAAAATCAAATCGGGCAATTCGATCGCTGCAGCTACTGTTATCTAATTAAGGAGCGCGGAAGTAAGCGGGCGCGCAGGCAATCGCATCGTGGGATGCAAAATATTTCTCATTTCGTAAATCCGATGTACCGCGATGTAAGGTATATTTGAATTGGTTGCTACGAGAATAGGATGAAACGGCGAAAGGACCGATCAAATACGCTGTTTCGACGATGGAGCGAATCCTTTGTTGGTGCAACTAGCCTCGAAATTGACACATTGTGCACGGTCGAAGCCGGTTTGCACGCAGGATTAACCGTTTCAATCTAGAGGATGGATTTATTTTCATAATGTAATGGCGACTGAACAGAGAACTGGAAATACGTGTAGATTCGAAAGAGATCGACGGCACGTTGGAATGTCGTCGATTAGAAAGTCGTAGAGAAGGACGTACGTACGAATACCTGCGATGAATTTCACGAATTTTATTTTATTTCATTTCACGAATTTTATTTTATTTTATTTTATTTTATTTCATTTCACGAATTTTATTTCACGAATTTCACGAAGATTGAACGCGTATACTTTGAAAACTAAAGATCACTCTTTGACCAAAGTTGACTCGTATTCGTCTAATTTCTCGTTAAATTCGAAAAATTCGTAACTAGGTAGCTGCCAGGTAGAGGCCGAACGAATTTCAGATTCGATGATAATAAAGTAAAGTAAGGTTAAAGACGAGGTAATGTTGCAAATAACGAGATAGGACGAAAGATAAGGGAGGATAGAGAGAGGAAGCTCGGAAAATTATTAGTTGGGCGTTGTTCCATCGAATGATTCGATTTAGCCGAAATTCCTCGTCGAAAGTTACGATACCTTTTACACGATCGAAATCTTCACCGTCTATGCGTACGTAGTTGCGAGCGCGGCGTTTGCCTGCCGCAACACATTACTACCACGCCGTGTTGCCGTTGGCTGCGAAGAAAAATGGTTGAACGGCCGACGTGTTCCGATATAATATGTTTAAGATGCTGGTGAACGGATAAAGACGCACGATCTTTCTTTCGTCTTTGGAAACGTAGCGCGATTAAAGTTTCTACGACGCCGTAACCGGCGGAATATTTCGAACAAAGGGGGAGGATTAAACGATGCGAAGAATGTGGCGAGCGAAATTTCTCCTCTAAGCGAAAGTTAAGTCTTCCTCTAATAATAATAATAATAATAATAATAATAATAATAATAATAATAATAATAATAATAATAATAATAATAATAACAATAATAATAATAATAACAATAATAGTAATAATACTATCGTAATGTTGTAAGTCATAATTTCGTCGCTGTTTGCCTGAAACGCGTTAAACGAAGGGGAAAGGAAAGGCTTACCGATAGAGCATCCGCTCTTGACGATCAGCCTCCCGGTAAATCTTGTAATACATGGCGATCATGATGATTCCAGGCAGCCAGAAACTGACACTGGAGCTAATCACGGCGTAGAGTTTGTTCACTTGGAACACGCACACGTCCGGAAAATTCCTTCTGAACTCGAGATGCTTTTCGGTGGTGTACCAGCCGGCGAAGATTGGCAGGAAGCTCATGACCGTCGGCGAGCACCAAACCACGCTCAGCATGGTGCTCAGTCGAAGGTTCGTCATGATCAATGGATAGTCCAACGGTTGCACGATCGCGTAATACCGGTCCACGCTGATGCAGCACAGATGCAGAATCGAAACGGTGCTGAAGAACACGTCCAACGAGTTCCACACGTCGCACATGAAATAGCCGAACAGCCATCTTCCGGACAGCTCGACCGACGCGTTGAACGTCATGGCGAAAATGGCCACCAACATGTCGGCCAACGCCAACGAGACCACGAAGTAATTGGTAATTACGCGAAGCTTCCTGTGCCTCATTACGGACACGATCACCAATAGGTTGCCGAACAGAGCGCACAGAATGATGAAACCCATTACCATGGCTTTTACCGTTAGAAGAATCACGTGTTCGAATTCGCGGCCGCCATTTTGCTGTTCGTAGGAGTTCGTGGAACGATTCGATGGACCAGTATCGACCAGCACGTTCGACAGGCTGGATAGATCGGTGCTGTTGTTCGAATCATCTTCCATCGTCTCGTTTAGTTCCATATTTCTCGCCGCAGCTCCCTCCCTTTCGCTCACTTTCTCTCAGCACTTTCTCGCCTCGTCCCGTTACCGTGATCCGCGCCGCTGCTCCGCGTCCTCTTCCGCTACTTCGACGGCCTCGTCGGCGAGGTTACGCCTCAGCTTCCGTGTCAGATTCCTGGGGGCCATCGAGGGAGCAGGGAAATCCACTTCGCCTTAGCCGGCTATTCCCAGCCAGCCATTTTCCTGGGATAACGCGAGTCGCGGATAACAGAGTCGGATTCATCGGTGAACGCTGTTGGTTGGAGCGACGGCCGTCTTATACGTGCTCGGCACTGAACCGAGAGACTCTCGAGGCGATCCGTTGGACAAGTCGCAGACGGCACGTTGCGCGATCGCGTTTCCATTCTGTGACGTTCCACGTTGCTCGAGCGAAGAGGAGACGAGGCACGGCTCCGTGCGATCTTTCCGCGTGTTCAGCCACTGAAATTTGAAAAAGAGAATCGAAGGTGTGCGAAGGCTCGCAAGCGGTGAGAATCGAAGCTGTAAGAAAGCTCGAAAGTGGATAGGAAAATGGCGCGTTAAAAATACAAACTACTTTTTCTTCACCGATATTATTCGGACTGTTATCGGGAATAACGTCCAATGTCTTGGATTTGTATCTGTCAGCTGATATCTCATACCTATCCTAACGTTTGTGCGCGCAAGCGTACGATTTTTGCACGGATTTTTCTGATAATATTAACTCGATCCTTTCGAGCCAGAGGCGAATAAAATATCGTCGTACGTGATCGAAATTATCGGTATTACCGTTTTTTTTTTTTTTTTTTTTTTTTTTTTTTTTTTTTTTTTTTTTTTTTTTTTTTTTTTTTTTTATAGAAGTACAAGAAGCTACAAAAGACGCGAGTATAGTTACAATTTGCGTACGTAACGGATAGATGAAACAAAATTTCATTCGGCTACTTTCAAACAGACGATCGTATTTTCACGTCGATTCCTGTTGTTCGCGATTGCACAACGTGAAAAATAACGAAAAACGATCGTAGTGGTAAAAACGTGCGTATCCGCTGCTTTTACAAAATTCGTACGTGCTTTCTCGTCGCGGAGGAAATTCAATTTCTGAACGAAACGGGATTACGAGGGAATTGGCTGGAACACGACACCTTGACGAAATATAAATGACGAACGCTGATCGATGGATCACCGATACATGCGACGTAAAGCAAATATCGTTGCACGCCCCCTTTCCGTTAAAATTCCGTTGTAAAAACTTAATTATTTACCCTAATTATATTCTACGGCTATTAATGCTAGCTATACGTATGCAGACACCGTCCGATCTTTCTCTCCGCTCCTTCTATTCTTCCGTGGCTGTTCGTTTCCTTGGATCGAAGCAATCGAAAAGATAATTTACGACATTAATAATTTCTCCTTCGATCAGCGACACGGTTGATTCGCGTCATAAAATACCATCGTCCCTTTTCCTTCCGTCCGAATTAAATCCCATTACGATTTAATTATCGCCAACTACTATATTTCCCTCAACGTCGGGTTCCACCTTCTCGTCGGTAATCGATCGATCGTTCGCACGGCCGATTGAACTCGTCCACTTTTCACCTTCCCTCTCGATAGCTTATCTCAAATAAAACTACGTTAAATCTATCCGACGATATTTCAAAAATCGCCAAAAGTCACCATTGGCCGGCGATCGCTATCGCGTTTCCGGGAACAAAGCACAACCTGAGAATCACTAATCTAGCGACATAATCACAGCGGGAAATTTATTGGTTAATTGCATTTCGGCTTTCGACCGTTATCAACGAAAGCAATTACAGGCAAAGAATTATTAAATCGTCGTTACAGTTACCGTAGATTAACTTAATTGATCGACTCGCGGTCTAACTCGTTAAGCGCAACAGTGTGAGTAGCGTTAGTAACTGCACAGTATAAACAACCTGGAACACGATCCGCTCCGCTCCTCCGCGATTCTTCTACGTCACCTAGAATCACGATTAATGCACGATTAATGCACGATTAATGCACGATTTATGCACGATCGTGCACATCTCTACGTATGTATACGCGTTAAGCGTTCTATTCGTATCGTTTCGTCGTTTGACGAAAATTGCCAAAGATACTTTTATATTTTCCTAACTTTGTCGCTGTCGTGGTTAAAATTTCTACGCGTTTCTCGACCTACTCTTTCACGAGCACAACAGTTTACGCTCCGACGCGATACTTTTATTCCATCGAGTATCGAGTTCGAGTACCGAGTATTGGATTTACCTTTTAATTAATGCATAATACGTTCTCTTTTTGTTTTTCCTTTTCTTTTTTCTTTTTTTCTTTCGGATAATCCTCTATTTACCGAAAGCTTACGACCGATAATCGCCGTAATCGTACGATAATAACGTCGTCGATAAAAACAGCTGCGTCGCAAGCGACTGGCAATCGTCTGTCGAACATCTGCTACGTCGGCGAAAAACGTTCGTCTTGGAAAAATGTAGTCTCGGATCAGCCCCGTTCCTTATCGAGTTTTACTTCGTTATTGCGTAACTGTGAGGAAGCCCTGCAACTGTCGGACGTATGCTGCGCTTGTACCACTGACGTTCGTTCCTTCGCGAGACGTTGGTAAATCGAGGAGCGGACCGAGACTAGGACAAGACGTCGAGACGTTCGCCCCGTAACGCTTTTACGACACCTCTTCCCCTTTGGTCGTCCTGTTCGCGTCGCCAAGAGCATAGAAATTACGAATCGCGTTTTTCCAACGATCTTTGTCGGCTGCAATTTTCCGTCTCGTCTCGGCTCTGCTTCATTACCTTCGCTACGTACACCTTTCTACGAGGGGCGACGGAACCGCCTCCTTTCCACGAAAGCAGTTCCACAGATCTTTTTTGAGCAAATCGAAGCGTCCTTTAAATCATCCGCGATGCGACTTGCATCGTTGACCAGCTGCGTACGCGACTCTAGCGATCTAACTATAAAGAACGAAATGATCGAATCGTTGATCTCTGCGTGTAATTTTAGGACGAATTTTAGAAAGGAGAAGCGCGGTTAAAGATAAGCGAAAGATACTTCGGCGTCGGATAGAGATAGGATAGAGAAAGAGTATAGTCGCAGATTTCCACCAGTGTGCCCGTAAGCAATGAAAATATTCGATTCGATCGATGCTGGAGGGAATGCGATATTCAAGGTGAATCGGATAACGGATAGGTATGTACAAAAGGTAATAAACGGTTTACCTCGAGGTTCCACAGGTGCTGCGATTCCCGACGTGCGTCGCCCGTCATCGTATCCGACGGCGAGCTCTCGTTTCGATATTTCCGGTCAACGTTTCGTTAACGGATTCCTCGATCGCCCGTATCGTTCGAAAAAATATCGCGCAAACACTCGTCGAACTATCTTTCCGTCTCACCTTTAAATCAACTATTAATCAACTATCTCCACGAAACACTTTGTTCTGTCGCACTTTCTAACACGATCGATCTTAACGCAACGATCGGCAGCCTTGCCGATTTCTTTCTTGGACGAAGAGTCTCTTCGATCTTAAGCTCCAATCGAGATTCCGATCGATCGATCCGACCTTCTTTGATCTCACGTTCTTTCAACCCCTTTTTCTCTTCTGTTTTCCCCCTGTTCCCCTTCTAAACTTTAAACGCCAGTTTTTAAAAGCGTCTCCGTCGTCGTCCTTAATCAGCGACCAGATTACGAATCGTTCGTTTATTATCGTTCTCTTTTCCAACGTTACCTCGTCCAACTTGGGTTCGGACGAGAACAATTTATAATACAACTCGCTGGACGTACCTAACGTACCTAACGGCGCTTGCGTGCTCGGGATTTAGCGAATCGCGCAACAAACGCGGCTAAAGCACAGCTGGTTTCAACGAGTCGTCGTAATCGTATCGTATCCGCCGCAAAGATCGGCCGGTCTACCGTCGAACGAGAACGTTTCATCGAGAAGAATTCTCTATCGTCGTCGCGGCGGAAGATTAGATCGGTCGGTTGGACTTGCCGATCGATGATGAGAGAGAGAGAGAGAGAGAGAGAGAGAGAGAGAAAGAGAAAGAGAAAAGAAAAAGAAAAGAAAAAGGAACAACTGTTCACAGTTCTTTCGATCCGTTTGATTCGAAGAAGGAGAAGATTGACAGGACACGTGACGCTAACGATCGGACGCGGTGCTCGCTGGGACGATCGATTCGGCAAACACGAGGTTGGAGGAGGTGGCGGTTCGACGACGTCGAACAGTCGAATTATAGTTGGGCGATACGAGGCCGAGGGGATTTTGTTTACACGGCGCGATGGATCGTCGATGGCGGAACGCGACGAGGCCGTACGCGTCCGTTCGAACGGCTTGCCAGGCCGTGATGAACTGTGGACGAACGCAGGTTTCCCGCTTTCCGCTAGTCTCCGCTAAGCTGGCGGCAGCACCGGGGGCGTCTGCTGCACCTTGGCATCCCCTGCGCGGACGCCACCCCCTAGCCGCACGGAACGCGACACGCTCGCGCCGGGTTTTCGGCTGGCACACGATCGCTACGAAACGGCTTCTGGGACACGAACCGACCGACTTTACCGTTCTAGCCTGCGCGCTTCCCTGTGCCTCCAACGGCCACGTCCGATAATTCCCCGGGAATTTTGTAGAAGAAGGGGGACAACCAAGTTGGAAATTAGTCGAGTTCCAGTTCTGCGAGCCTGATCTGATTATTGCGCGGACTTTTCGCACGATCTTGTACGATAACGATGGGAAAGCGGCGATTTTAGCGACAAGCGAGTCGAGAAAAGTAGCTGTCTTAACGATAATCGAAATACGACTTGAAATCGATTTACAACTACATCTGGAGCGTGTAGGCGCGTGGCTTTTATATAATATAATATTATAAATTATATAATAAGCTTGGATAAGCTTTCGTTATATCGTTATATATATATATATATATTTTTTCTTTTTGGTTTATTTAACATTCTCAGCGGCTTTTCGCGAACAATTTTTCTGACTCGCGGCGGTATTTTATTCTCTCGTATCGTCCTCCGCCAACGAAATACGTTGCATCGAGATCCTTACGAACGTTTTCAATCGCTAAGAACAAAGAACGACGAACGAAACTCCGATAACGATCGGAACGACTCTGATTCAGAAAAATCTATTTATTCTGGGTATTTCTCTTCGCGCGACGAAAAAAAAAAAGGAAAAAGAGAAAAAAGAGAAAAAAGAGAAAAAAGAAAAGGATTCTTTCTTTCGTCGCGAATTCGCGCTATGCTTCGATTAATTTGCAAGAAGCCTTTGCTGTTCGCTTTGGAAAAGGATGACGCTGAAACTCGTTGCTCTTCGGCTGCTTGCTCTCCTGTTAGCTGTATCGGTCCGTTATCGGTCAGCCTTTTATGGCCGATGTTTTCTCGCCCGATCGCTCGTTATCGCTATTTAATCGATATTAAGTGCGATTTAATCGGTAAGAAGCGATCGTTTCCACGACAACATCTACCGTTACGACTTAATAACTCGATTAGACATTCACACACGATATAATTAGGAGACACGCGGCGATCGTTACACGCTCGTGGCAATTTGTTTGAAAATACCGAAACGCCAGCGTTATTTCCGACCTGGAATAAAGGAGAAACGACCTGGATCCGTGATCGAATGTCCGCGGTAACAACGAGTAAGCGGGAATAGGCAGGGGAGAGGAAACGGACGACGAGTCGCAAAATTATTACACGGTTCGTAATTCCTAATTCATCGACACCGTCGCAATTTCTCCTGGCAGGCTAGATCGAATGGAGGCTCGTTAAACTCCGACAAAAGCGCCATGCGAAATGGATGTATGCGGGCGTACAGTCGTATCACGAGTCATTTATCAATTCGAATTACTCGCAGAGTTTCGAGCGAATCTGGTGAATTTGTCGCAACTTGCGCATCGATTTCCTTGCCGAAATATAGGCGTATCGGTGGAACGAAAGGAACAGCGATCGTGGCGAAGAATTAGTCTTTGAAATATTTCGACGAAACTTTGCCAGATACGCGTGACAAGTTTTCAAAGTCGATTTTTTCAAACGAGCCGAGTGGCGTTTTCTTATTTCCTCTTTCGTTTCCTTTTCGTTTAATCCTTCCCCCCCCCCCCCCGCCCCGCTCCTAACTCCCGTCAGCCCTCTTGTCGCAAAGAGGGAGATAGAATCCACCAGCCTTCGCTCCAACGCAGCGAAACGATCGCCGAACAATCGATTATTACGAGGAACGAATAACTCGCGACGTAGGCTATTAGCGTATAATAATAAATAGCGTATGACACGTAAGAGGGTAGCGTATCGAAGAAACGTAACTGTAACCGATATCGTGAGATGTGTTGGCCGCGAGTTGCAGATCGAAATCGGGCAAATTATTATTATTAAAGAACTTGCGTATCTGCATATATAATTGGTCGATCGTAGGGAGGACGTATCGGCGCGACCTCGTTTATTTTCCAAAATAACTGCGTGCCCCGCTATTTCATAAATATCGACGAAGGCAACGAGCCATCTTTTGGAAGGTGTTTTAAAAAGTAAAAGTGGGCCGAGGGCAAGGGCTTGATTATCGCGCTAATTGAACAATCTCGAGCACCGGTTGATCGAGAGCTTTTAAAAAGAATCATCCTGTGCTCGCCGATCGAAAAAACAAAGTAAATCGTTCTATCGGTGAAAAAGAAGAGAGAACGTGAAACGACGTGATGGGTTGGAGGATCGAGTGGGCAAAGCACTCGGGAATTAGGTCGCCGCGCCGGTGTGAATGTGACGGGCCATCGTTAAAACGACAGTAATTACGAAGGTCTGAGGATCGCTAGGAAACAGCGTTCGCGGAGTGAGCCAACGATCGACGAGCGTGCGAAGATCGACCGATTCTCGAAGCTTACGTAACGTTGCGGTTTTAATTAAACCGAAGCGACGTTTCGCGCTGAACGAAAGAATCGTCGTTCCGGTCGTTCCGGTCGTTTCCGTTGTTTCGGTTGTTTCGGTTGTTTCGCCGGCCGCTATCGATAAATATCGGCAAATATCCCTTACTAGCAATGAGTAATGGAATTTAACGCTACGTAGGCAAACTAGGTCGTTGACGACACTTTCGCCATGTTTTATTTCAATGAAGCTTGAATTCGTACATGAACGCGCACACACGCACGCGCGCACACATGTATATATACATACGTATATACACATATTATATTATATGATTTATATGATATATATACATATATATATATATATATATATAGAGAGAGAGAGAGAGAGAATATAGAAAATATAGAAAATCAAGACGTTAAATCGATGGATCGATAGAATGACAGATTGCTCTTCTTTAAGCTTTATCATAATCCAGTTTATTAAGTGCTTCTGTATTCGCGCCGTATATCGTTATATAAACTCTATTTACATGCATACTTGTACGGAAATATGACACAAAGGAATCCGCGACGAAGAAATTCGTTCCGTAGAAATTCAAATTGCAAATCTCGTCGAGCGACCACGTTTCTCTTGTTTTTTCTTTTTTTTTCCTTTTTTTTTTTTTCTTTTTCCTATTAAAGCGACGAGACGCTTGTCGTTTGTCGTAATTTGATAATTAACCAGTCGATAAGGATGATTAAGGGCCATGACACTTGAGAAGCTCGCTCCGTTACAACGTCGTAATATCGATACAACGTACCATTGCCAATTACGAGTGGGACGAAACGGCGCAAGCATCGAACCGATGGTAGAGTCGATGCAATTAACGATTCGTGCGTCCGATTCTTTAAACGATGTCTAACCGTTTACAGGTTCGGTTGAAGGATTTCGATCTTTCAAACTGTAATGCTACTACTGTGTGTGTGTGTGTGTGTGTGTGTGTGCGCGCGCGCGCCTGTTTGTGCGTGCGTGTGTGCGTGTGTACACAGATACATCTTTGCAGCGATATCAAATGCTAAGTTAATTTCCAACAGAGAAATTCTATTCTCCTGGATTGAATTAATGTGTAATTCTTAAGAGAAATCGATTTTTAAGTCCTATACACAATTTAGGAAGACTTTCGAAAGTTCAAACGATTCCTAAACTTGGCCTTTGAAAGTACGTGAAACGCAATATTCACGTGGTTCTCCCATTTAACAAGTCCCCGACAATACAGCTTCCAATTGTCCCATTAGTCGTTTCTTATAAAACACTAATGAAACGAATCGAACGACACAGTCGTGGCTTGGACGATAAAAACAGGCAGAACGATGGAAAGATAAGAAAGGCAAAAGTAAAATATCAAAACGGCCAACAAACGTTTCTACAACAACAACAACGACGACGGGGCAACGATTCGCTGCATTTGATATTTGACTTTGCGTAAGTCGTTGATCGCCTTATTTACTTCGTTACTAAGTACTTACATCGATTAGATTACAACGAGCATGTATCGTGAGATTGTCTTTCTTCGCGGTGATTACACGCATTTAATCGAACAATTCTTCGCCAGAACGGTTAAGCACGAGTAACAAAATGTATCAACGTCGAAAGATCGTTTTGGTCAATAAACGTGCTCGCAGACGGTAGTACCGTAATACTGGTCACAGTCAACGGTTTCCGTGACGAGACAGTTCTAATATGGAGTCGCGTGTTTTTTGTAAAAAAAAAGAAAAGAAAAAAAAGAAAAAAAAGAAGAAGATGAAGAAGAAGAAGACGACGAGAGAAGGGAGAAAGGAGAAAAATGAAGAAAAAGAAGAGAGAGAGAGAGAGAACGTTTCTCGTCGCATCCGAGGATCGATTGGAAAACGTGATTTACCGTGTGTGTATATATATATATATGTACCAGAGAGATTTCCAAGTCAGATCGTTAATCAAAAACGCTTCGCGCGTGTGATCGTCGGGATCCAAGGGCATAAAGCAACGTAAAATCGATTAATCCACCTCGATAATTCTTATTGCGGATTTAATAATAGTAATAATAATAGTAATAATAATAATAATAATAATAATAATAATAATAATAATAATAATAATGATAATGATAATGATAATAGTAATAGTAGTAGTAGCAGTAGTAGCAGTGGTAGTAGTAGTAATAGTAATAGTAATAGTAATAATAATAATAATAATAATAATAATAATAATAATAACAACAACATAATACAATATAATATGATAACCGTAGCAATTATAATAATAAATCGTCATTTAGAATTATTGTACATCGATATATTATATATTTAATATAATCTATTTGATATATTCTATATTAATATAAACTTCTATCTCATCTCAATTAAATTCTTAAATCTTTATATTCATTTTTTTCTTTTTTTTTCTTTTATCACCTGCCAAGAGTAAATTCTGGCAACACGAGCGAGAAACACTTACATGTTAGCGAGGGGAAAGAAAATACCACCAGAGCGTCTTTTTCTTTTCATCTTGTTGATCTCCTTTTTACATCGTAATTCCACCGTACGTGTAACGCCGTGTCCCGAGAATGTTTCGTTTCTTCTCACTTGGACAGATCGAAAGTAATCGCGTACTCTTGTCGCTTAAATTCGCGCGAATGAGACCACAGTGAGAAAGAGGAAATAAAAATGGAATAAAGAACGAACGGAAGAAAAGGTACAACAATGGCGACAAAATCGTTACTCATCCGACACGGTGTTACTTCGTTAAACATTTGCTCTTTCCTCTAATTTTCTTTTCTTCCCCTTTCTTTCTTTCTTTCTTTCTTTCTTTCTTTCTTTCTTTCTTTCTTTCTTTCTTTCTTTCTTTCCCTTTCCTTTTTTACAATTGACTTGTGAAATATTCTCCTTTCTATCCGAACGTTCGTATCCTGCCCTTCGGATAATCACGCATTAATTAAATCACATGCTGAGCGTGTGATTAGAAAAAACGACGGTGCTAAAAAGGACTAGAGGCTACATTAGAATTAGTAAAAACGAGACTAAACTTTAAGCGATACCACATGTGTAATAATAACACGTTTTCATAAAGAAACGTTATCATTTCCCTCTTACGATTTTTTGTACTTTTTTGATTAGGGTTCGTTATTTGGCCGAGCTAGTTACCATTAAATCTTTGTCCATTCGCGAATACCTCGTATTACAGTATATGCGTATATACATATACATGTACATATACAGCAGTGTATACAATTATGTGTTATATACACTCACACACGCCAGGCATATAATTTGGTACTTAAATAGTACTACTTGTTTCTCTCTTTTCTCATATTCGCCTTTCTCTTTTTACCTTGTTTTATAAAAGTTCTATTTTACTGCTACGCTCGCGATGACTACGCGCCATCCGTTCGATCGTTCCACTCGCACAATGTCGCTCTCTTTTCTTATTATACTTTTGTTTCCTTCTTCGCATTCTTCGTTCTCGTCCTCGTTTTCTCCTTCGTTTCCCTCCTCTCTTTCTTCCTCGTACTTCCGTTAAATGCTCTTTTTTTTTTTTCATTTCCGTTCACGCAAAAGAAAGTACAGCTTGACCGGTACTTCCGTTTACGTTTCACGCATACCGGAACCGGCCACGGGAAAACTACAACGCTCCGCTCTGCCTCTAGTCGGACAAAAGTGTCGTTGTAATTCGACTTCGCCGTCTCGCTTTTACATTAATATTAACACAGCTCAGAGTTAACAAATGATCGAAGGACGATTACGTTACAATTGTTTTTCCCGCCCTTAGGTTTACTTATCTTTAAAAATCACATGATCCGTACCAGAATCTTCGAGTACTTTCACACGTATAATCAGACAAAGACCAATAACCTTT